>CALYLW010002180.1:0-63787 GCA_944989445.1 Ampullaceana balthica | reverse complement strand
TACTCATATTCAAGTCTCGATGTGTTTTGAACTACAAAGCCATTATTTATTACTGCAAATGAACTTTGTCAACTTATGCTTCAGTTTAGCGTTTTTTTTAAAAATTCACTTTGAGATTGCACATGTTGTATGTTTAAAACAATAACATATTTAAAAATTGGACTTCTCCCCACAATAGTTTTTGTTTAATTGTTATTTACATGTAATATTTTAATGCGTCTTAGATTAATTTTAAATAAAAAATCTTTGCTTTTAATATTGAACTGGAAAGCGTGCTGACTTGACAGTAATGCAAACGTTTATTTGGATTCCTAAACGTGTATATTGAATTGTATATACGATTAACTGTTGATACTTTAATATTTTCTTTTATCCAGTGATTAACTTTGCTTCAAAGGTTTCATGCAAAATAAACAGTTCGTTGTTATTCATGTTTGTAAATAGTTAAAAAAATTTGTTTACATGTTCTTGATAATCTAGAGGTAATAATGTATGGACCAATGGGCACATAAACTGACAAGTCATAATAGATCTTTAAAAGGTGCTGACTTGACAATAATAAAAACGTTTATGTGAATTACTAACACGTGTATATAAAATTGTAAATATGATTAAACGTTGATAATTTATTCTTTTCTGTTATCCCGTGACACACTTTGCTTACTACGTTTCATGCAAAATGAATAGTTCTTTGTTATGACATGTGTAAAAATTAAATTTCATTCTTTACATGTTTTGGTAATGTTGTTGTAACATTGTATGGACAAATGGGCGAATAATCTGACAAGTCATAATCATCAATGAAGCTTAAACGGCTTCAAATCACAGATGTGCTTGATGTGGATCACATTACAGTCACATAATTTATTTTAACACACTGTGCTATATTATTGGTGCACTCATAATTGGTGCGCACTTTTCAATGCCGCAAGTTAACGCCCGGGTGACTCCTGAGCAATATTTGTTAATACTTCTAACTTCAAACTTCTTTACTGCAGTATCACGTTATGCTGTGTGTAATTCACTATGCATTTACTATTATCATGATGATTATCATTATTATTCATGCAAACTTATATAACGCGAAGCCTAGGCTTGGAGAGTTTCTCATAACACATATATGGTATATATAATAAAAATATATACTTTGTTATGTCAGTTCGTAACGCTAGATTTTAGAAAGTGCACCACTAAAAAAATACCCTTGAAAAAAATACTGAAAAAAACAAAACAAAACAAAAAAGCTAATTTCAAACGTCTGCGTAAAATTGTTCAATATGGAAAAGAGATTTAATTTTTCTCTTTTGGTCTCTACATTTTCTGATTGTTTACTAAGCGGCTTTCAGGCAAAAGGGACAATTACAAAAACTGAAATATATCCATTTTGAAAACTACTAATTTTATAAAGCAGCGCACCAAATTACTGAACCAAAAATAACCCTTTTCGAACGTCCGCATAAAATGTTAAACTTTTAATTATATTAATAAAATACATTTAAAAAATGAAGCTCTGTATTATATTTTTTTTTATTCTGATGTGTATTTTTGTCAATATTTCTAGATTTGAGCTAAAATATATATATATTGTGAAAACTTCCGTAATTTTTGTTGGGTGATAGATTAATTCATTAATATTATATCTCTTATAAAAGAGATCGAAGTCAAGTGGCTTGCCACTTTGTCAACAAAGTTTACTTAGTATTGCGACTGTTACAATCTACCTATTAGGCAAAATAATAGATAATGGTAGTTGTAAAAAAACATACTTTTCTAAATTTGAAATAACTAAGATATGAAAAATTTATTTTCCCTTTCAATTAAACATTTCTATTAATAATATTTTGTTACATGTAATACGAAATGTTTGCAATAGAAAACAATAATACTATGACGCATAGACGTGTAAATTGATATTTAACCGAAGTTAAAGAAAATAATATCATATTCTATTTAGTCTTGCCACTTAATTTGTCTCAATTACAACCACATATAAAGTATGTCGATAGCAGTGCTTTTAAGTGCGGCGTTCATGAAAATTAATTTCATTGCACGTCGAATGTAATAATAGAAAGTCTTTTAATTTGTTAATTTTCTCTTTTATGTATATGTGAGTTCAAACTTGGTTCAAAGATTTTATTTCCATTTAAATATGCTGAACAGGTTTTATCTAATGTATTATATACTTTACTGGCAAACAACAATAACAATCATACAACACAATCAAACTAACAGATTAAACTAACAGACGAAACTAACAATAAAAAAACTCTAACAAACTGACAGACTACACTAACAATAAAAAAGAAACTCTAACAAACTGACCAGACAACCATTACAATTAAACATTTCTTACGGGAAGACCGACAACACTAATAAACAGACAAGTTTTACATACAGACAATACTAGCAATTAGTTATCTCTTACATTTAGGAAACGCAAACAGACAGCTTTTAGAAAGACAACTTTAAAATTTATACAAATCTTATAAACAGGACAACATTTACAAAGTGAAAGACAACACAAAACATCAGAAAACTCTTAGAGACAGACAATAATATCAAACAAGACAACTCTTACAGACAGACGATAAGGACAGACAACACTAACTTATCCATTGATAACAGAAAGTGATAAACCTAATTCCCAAATTTTTACATCGATCAAAACAAGTTGTCTTGTAATGACCTCATTGAGCAAAATCATTCTCGGGTTATGCCGGTCTCGACTAACTAGGCTTAGTGGTTACTAAGACGACCCCATAAAAAAAAATTTAGTTATTAAAACTCGAAGGATTATTTTAACGCAATTTCTAACAAAGAATTTGAGATTTTGTTTTTATTCAAGGTAAATCATTCTAGATTACATTAAAAGTCATTTCAAATCAGTAATTCGGAAAGTAAACAAAAAATAACATCATATCCCCTCACGGTACATCACACCAATAATGTGTCAATATAATGCGCACCGAGCACCATTCTAACAGGAGCATTCACAAAGCGGGAAAACCCCATTTATTTTATGTAGTACTGTACGTAGAGTACTTAACAGTTTATTGTAATATTTTTAAATCCCTTATATTAACTTCGAAATCTTGTCGTCATCTCTTCGTGAGTCGGGCGGAAAAACAAAAGTAAAAAATGACCCACTTCCCATGATGCAACGGTTTTAAAGTCAGGAAATAACACTCGGTGTCAGTCTGTAAATGTTTGTCGCCTTTGAACATAATCAATACTTTTAGTTATGTTTCATATATAAGGGATATATAGTCAATACGTTTAGTTATGTCTCTTAAGTATTGCCTGGTCTATCGGTTGGCGTCCCTTTCGGAATCCACCCTGCGTCAATGGAATGCATTTGGTCTTTTCGAGGAACCAGTAGAGTCGTGCGTTCACTAAACGTTCAGCTACCTTCCCCACACACGACGTGAGGGAAATTGGCCGGTAGCTGGACGGGTGTTCGCCTGGTTTCCCCTCTTTGGGAATTGGGGTTATTGTGGCCTTTTTCCACAGCTTCGGCAGCGTGCCTGTTGTCCAAGTTCTATTTATGAAACCCAGCAGTTTCATTCGGCCTGTCCTGCCCAGATGCTTGAGCATTTCATTGTGAACTTCGATCAAATGTTATAGAGAGACGAATCACAATGAACATACACACATTAAATCCGACTATAGAATAGAACAACAATAAATTACAATTTAAACATTATACATCACTTTCAAGTTTAATCTGTTTTAGCTGCATACGATAGTTATGTGTCTGTCTTGTAAAAACTGGTATGTTTACTTGGGGCCTAATACTCTTAGTTCTTAAGCTTAATGGCGAGAATGTACTTTACATTAAACATATGTATGTGTAAAGCATGTTTATCTAGCACAAGAAATAGGTTTCAAAATTTTATAAAGTAAATAAAATTATTTGATTTCGTTGATATCACTTGTTTTTACTTTTCTATTTTCAGAAATATAGATTTCCTTGTGTTTATATTCGTCACAACCCTGTCAGAAATATAGATTTCCTTGTGTTTATATTCGTCACAATCCTGTCAGAAATATAGATTTCCTTGTGTTTATATTCGTCACAATCCTGTCAGAAATATATATTTCCTTGTGTTTATATTCGTCACAACCCTGTCAGAAATATAGATTTCCTTGTGTTTATATTCGTCACAACCCTGTCAGAAATATAGATTTCCTTGTGTTTATATTCGTCACAACCCTGTCAGAAATATAGATTTCCTTGTGTTTATATTCGTCACAACCCTGTCAGAAATATAGATTTCCTTGTGTTTATATTCGTCACGTAAGGGCCGATGTCAGCACTTATTTTGTTGCGGACCGCTTCATTTTTGAAGTGCATCGCGAATGCATAAATCTAATTTTCTAAATACTTTCTTCTTTATTTGATGATATCACCACCTCTTTATAGTTATTCTCCGCTCCCCCCCCCCATTTTTAAACTGCGTCACCGCAGCCCACTGATGGCTGCAGCGCCCACCACAATGATAAGTCATATGGGAACAAAATGAACTAGCCACAAGAAATGTTTAAATCGAGCTCCGTCTATACTGGTGGTAGAAGAAAGCCTAAATTCATTGAAATTGTTTTCCCCTATTTAAGGGCTCGAAGACAAGTGACTTGCCACTTAGATTAACAAAACCATTTGTGTAGGAGTAGACGACGGCTTTTCATCAATTAGGCAAAGCAATACATGATGATAAAAGCATTATATTTATAGTTGTCTTAATTTTAGGAAATTAGGTTTCTAAAAATATATTTTTCCTTCAAAACAAAAAGATATATACATGATAGTTATTTACCTGCAATACAAATTGTAGGCCATACATATAAGTAATAATATGTTGTTAGGACTTATAGATTGCAATTAAAACAAGTTAGAAAAATAATATTATGTTTATCTCATTAATACTGCCGCTTAAGTTGTCTCAATAACAATCTCATATTAAGTATAATTATGTAAGTTTATAGCGGTGCTTTTTAGTGCGACGTGCATTGAAAATACAGATACAGTTATTGCAATAGATCAAATTTTAATTTGTAAATTGTCACTTATGTGTTTTATGTGAGTTCAAACTTGTGTCAATGATTTCATTTCCATTTAAATATATAATATGCGGTATGTCATTTTGTCAAATGTCTTATTGAATCTACTGACTAAACAACATAACAATCAAACAACACTTTCAAACTAAAATGCAACCCTAAAAAACAGGTAACTCAAATTAACTGAGAGACAAAACTTACAATCAAAACAACACTTACATACAGACAACTTTTACACAGAGACGATTAAAACATCTCTATTATTTAGGAACACAAAAAATGAGAAATCACTGACATAAAAAACCGTTACAATAAGAACAAACATACAGACATACAACACAAACCAACTTAAACACAGACAACCCCAACATATATTGCAAACTGACAGACCACACTAACATTAACAAATGTATCCGACAGACACAACTTAAAGACAGATAATTGTTTAATACAGACAACTCTTACAATTAGACATTTAGGACAGACAACACTAACACATCCATTAGTTTCTAACATGAAAGCGGGAATTGATAACAGAAACATATATAACCCATATCACCTGTGATAACAGACATAGATAACCCATATCACCTGTAATAACAGACAGAGATAACCCATATCACCTGTAATAACAGACAGAGATAACCCATATCACCTGGGATAGCAGACAGAGATAACCCATTTCACCTGTGATAACAGACATAGATAACCCATATTACCTGTGATAACAGACAGATATAACCCATATTACCTGTGATAACAGACAGATATAACCCATATTACCTGTGATAACAGAGATAACCCATATCACATGTGATAACAGAAATAGATAACCCATATCACCTGTGATAACAGACAGATATAACCAATATCACTTGTGATAACAGACAAAGATAACCCATATCACCTGTGATAACAGACAGATATAACCCTTATCACTTATGATAATAGACAGAGATAACACATTTCACCTGTGATAACAGACAGAGATAACCCATATCACCAGTGACAAAAATTACGGTACCCTTAAGCCTCGAGTTAAATTTCCTGCTCTGTGACCCCTAAAATGAAAACAAGGGAGATAATAAAACATGGTAAAACCCCTCACTTCCCCTATTTTATTTAGGCCGGAGTATGTGAGAGAAACTTCTCGATGTTATACATCGGGGGGCTGAAGTGGACTAGCACTGTTGACTGAAACCAAATGAAATTACATGATGGCCAATCTGCGTTCTTTGACAATAATTTTTAAAAGCTGGTACATGAACAAAATTATTCTCTTTTGGACAAGTTCGTAACTGTAGTTTTGGTCACCAACAGCGATCTTACGTTATTGGTCACCAACAGCGATCTTACTTTTATGTGAGAAAGATAACCCCACAGCTTCACGAGACGAAATAGTGACAATTCGAGTTCTACCTGGTATGTTGCTTTGCTTGTTTTTTTTTATAACATCTACCAGCAGTCCATCCCTGTTTACTGTTACTGCTCACTGCGTGACCACTGGACGCCCATCCGTTACGTCCGTACTGTTACATTGTCGTATTGGATTTACGCCCATGTGACCACTGGAGACAAAACCAAATGTCGCCATCCAGTCCGTGTCGGAAAGTTCAGCTGGTTCAATGGACGAGATTCTTTCCCCTACCTTGTATTATACAGAGAAGTAGTGAGGCCGTCCAATTGACTTGCGTCACTCATAGGGGGAGTTTAACGCTCCACCACCCAGAAATTCCACGTGTTTCTGAACACAGTTTGCAGCTTCCCTGCCTGCTGAAGCTGAACTGTGAATTCGCACCGGAGTCCCGCCCGCTCCCCCAGCTATCCGGCGAAAGGGTTAATAAAACATGAACACACGTCACACCAAGAACATCACGCACCACTAGACAGATATACAGCTCCTCTACTGTGGTACATCGTACAAGCAGATCAAATTTAATTACTATATGGACCGAGACATCTAATTAATGTTTCAGGCATAATAATGATTATATAGGCTTATATGATTTAAGATTTAAATATTTATTGTTAGGGATTTTGTTCAAATTCTATTTATTTTAAAATTGTAATTAAACATTTTTTTTTAATTTGTGGAACTTTCTTACGTCCCTTGTGAGTGTCTGTTTCTTGATTGCCACAATAGTTACTACTAGATACGCCCCGCGGCGTAGCATACGCCGCAGACTTGCTCTTGGATAGTGCAAAGTAAGGGGGGAAAGAACTGACACAAACTAGGGCAAGTAGAAATCAAAACTATGTGAGTGAACGTCGGTTGGGTGTACCACCGACGCATTGTTGGTCTCGAGACATTTGCTATGCGGTTTTCTACCTCCCCCCCGCCCTAGCTTGCCAACCATTAACTGTGATTGGCCGACCCGAGCAAGGGTCAGCCATGATCGCCTAAAAGTGGGAAAAGAACGGGCAGAACACACATTAAAAAAAAATTAAATAATGTTTTCGCTGGGGCTTGAACCAAAGACCTTCAGCACGTAAGGCGGACGTGATAAGCTCTACTCTACGAATCACCTGTTATTCTATGAATGAACAACGCAAGGGAACTTATTAAGAAGCTTAGTTCGTCTCGAAACATGACCCCCCCCCCACACACACACTTTTTTTGCACCACGTTCGATTGATTGGTCAACTCTAGCTAGGGTCATTTGCCATGCGTATTTGCACATACTGGTTTTGGTGAATTATATATATAGGTAATAGATACACATAGACATGAAAATGTAATCTTTTCACACATCATGCATTTTTAAAGTATGTTAAAGTATTTGACTAAAATATTTGAGTTGTTTAAAAGAAAGATGAAAATGTGATGTTTTTATGATATAACTTTTTATAAATTAAAGTAAGAACAAAACTAAATAGAAATGTAAATCCTTAATCAGATTATATATAATTTATTTTTAAAAAGTTGTAACCAAATAAACAAAGAGGCACACACTTGTAAGCTAAATAAGGAAACAAATCCTTTAGGACTGTGTTACATTGACGTGCATAAATTGGGTTTCCCATCAGCGCTGCACCAGAAAGCACCAATGTTGATGTATTTAACATACAGTTTTACTTAAAATAAAAATAGCTTGAAAATGTAGCATGAAAATTTTAATATCCTTAATATAAATTGTAATGCTACTGCTGTATTTTACAACCGGGCAGTGAGTTACTAACTTGTGTTACTTAAATGTTATATTGTTTTTAAACTAATCTGAATTTTACCAATATTATATTCAAGGGAATGAAAAAAATATTCGAATAACATATATTTAAAATTATTTCAACTAGAAAATATATTTTCAATACGCAATAGAAATAATTTGTTGCCATTTTTAAGAGAGTCTAACATACATCGAACTTATCATCAAATTGGCACGCCCACTCAATTTTTCAAAGTGGTACGCCACTTTACTTAGACCCCTAATTTAGGGATACCATATCTATGAATTGCAAGGATTCTTCTCATGTTATTTTACGATTTTATATAGTTCATTAATACGGAACATGACAGTAGAAAAAAACCTTAATTATCATCGTATGTGTTGCTTAGATGACTACAAACATATTTCTGATTTTAAAATGAGTAAAAAAAACTGTATTTATCTCGACTTTTTAGGTCAATCTAATATATAAAGCTCAAATGTTTGTATGTTTGTATGTTTGTATGTTTGTATGTTTGTATGTTTGTATGTTTGTATGTTTCACTTTTCGACTTTCTGTTAGACAATCACGGAAAAACCAAATGACGGACGGGGACCAAATTTGGCAGGGCGGTTCCTTTTACCCAGAAGGTGGTTTTAAGTTAGTTTTTGTAATTGTCCCTTTTGCCCGAATGCCGTAAATTAAATAATCAGAAAATGCAGAGACAAAGAATAAAAAATGTAACCTCATTTCTCTATTGAACAAATTTACGCGGACGTTCAAATGCCGTTCAAATCGAGTTACTTTTGGTGACGTATTTTTCCCCAATGTCAATACTTTATTTTCAGCCGTGCGCATTTGAAAAAATATTATAATGTCTAATTACGGTGCGCACATTTTCGTGTGCGCTTCATAATTTGAGCTGTGTAGTACAAAGAATTGTCATTTTCTTTACTGTCACTTTCTATATATTAGATAGACAAGTAAACGTATTTAATTACAACTGCCAAAAGATGCATTAGATTTAATTGTTTACAGGTTTAAATTTAATTGCGAATTTGTTTTAATTATTTTCTTTTCCATAACTCGACATTTAATGAAAAACCTATTTATGTAATAATTTTGTCAGTATTTTTTTCAAGGCTTCATTTTTAGCGGTGCACGTTTTAAAATCTTTTATCGCCTGATTACTGTGCGCACATTTTCGTGTACGCATCTTAAATTTAGCTGTGTCCTATTAATATAACATTTATATTTTGTTTGTCTTTTACATAAGCTGTCGTCTTTTACATAACCTATACACTTATACTATTTAAACTTAGGCTACCGGACTTATTAACATAAGTAGATTAAACTAAATAAAATGATCCTGAAAACGCTTAATTATTTTGTATTGCGAATTGAATATGCTATGTTCATTCCTTTGATGATGGATTAACATAGGCCATTTTTAAAATCGATTATTGTGATGGTTTCACATGCATTTTTAACATAAAATTGATTTGTTTTGTTTGTTTTTTTAAAATTAGGAATTTCTTTATTTATGTTTATTATCTTTATCTCATAGACGCTGTTGCAAATATTGTATTAATTACAAATGTGTTACATTGCAGTGTCGTAAATATATAAGAGCTTTTTTCAGAGATCTTTTGGAAAAATGTCAACAAAGCAGTGGCCTTTTTTTAATGGATACAAACAAACAAACATAAAAATATCATATGAGCTTTATATATGAGATATGCGTTTAAATTATTTTATTTCAATTATTTTCACGATGCATTGTATTAATATTTTACATGCAATGAATAAAATTGGGATTTTTTAAAATTTAATTCATAACTCGACATTTAATTAAAAACCATAGATGTAGCGAGTTTATTTTATGTTGAAAGTGATGGCCTATGTCAAATAAACGTACACTTTAAAACTGTTTACTTAAGCTTTATATACACTATACATTATAAACTTTCGCTACCGAACGTATTAACAAAAATTGACTAAATTTAATGAAGTGATCCTGAAAACGCTTAATTAATATGAATTGCGAATTGAATATGTTTTTATGTTCATTACTTTGTATTCAGAATAGCATAGGCCATTTCTAAAATTTCCTTTTAATCATTTTTAAGATGCACTTATGAACAGACGGTTGAACCTTTTTTTAAAAAATGTATTTTATTTTTCAGATATAAAATCTGGTGTGTGTGTGTGCATTGAATATAATTTACAAAATATGATGCTTATCCGAAATAGGGAACACAAAAAAAAAGATTCCTTTTTGAAATTATACACATTGCTTATAAACCGTAAATATAAATCGTAAAATATAGAGACATAAAAATGTTAAATATTATTTCCCTGTTTAGACAATTATGAATACATCAAAATGAAGAGTTATTTTGGTCCAGTACATCTACTTTATAACAAGACTTTATTTTATGCGGCCAGCTTTCTATATGTCTAAATATGGTGTGCACATTTTTTTATATCATTTTAATACGACCGTTTTTTTTTAAAAATAGTATTTTAGAAAGTACATTTATAATTTTGTTTATTTGCGCTATGAGTCAATTAGCTTTTGCCTTTTAAAGGGATAGTGCCACATGTTCTTTATCTCATAGACGTGGTTACAATTGTTATATAACTTACTATTGTGATACGATGCAGTTTCGTAATTATACATTAAATTTTTGAGTGACGAGGGTGGTAGAGCTCTTTCGGAAAACCTATAAGTTATGTTAATTTTGTACAAGTGGGAATGAAATTGTAAATTTTTTAAACTTTATATATTGCCCAGAATGGGCCCTGGGACCCTAAATGTCGTTTTTATCTTATATGAGCTATATAAAAAATAGTTTCTACGTTAGCTACTTAGTAAATGAATAGATCATCACCAAACTTTGCATACAAAAACTTGGTAGCCTATATTAAAATCCTATAGACAGTGAACTTCTAATGCCAATATCTTCGGGGCCGGGGCCCCAAATATCTTTTTTCGTATATTTTTAAAATATTTTTCCTATTTACTTTTTAAAGAGCTAGAGAAATATAGCCACAATAAAAATGAACTAAAATGAACAGGTTTTTGAAATTGACCTCTTGCACCGAATGGGCCAGGGCCCCTTAATGCTATTTTCCCCCTATTGTAGGTATATAAAAAGTAGTTTAAGAGTTAGATATTGACAAAAAAACTGAATTTTGACAAAACTTTGAATATAAAAACTTAAGAGCCCATATTACTATAGGGCACTGAACTCTTAATTTCCATTCCTTCAGAAAAGTCTTTTTTACTGAACTTTAATCATTGTATTCCCTATTCAATTTTACACGATATTGAGGAATATATATTAAGTACAATAGATAAAAACAACATTAAGGGCCCCAGGGCCCATTCTGGACAAAGATATAAAGTTCAAAACACCTGCTAATTTCAATTTGTATAATAATGGATACTTGTGTCATTATTTGTCAAGATTGGTAATGACTGAATAGTGAATAAAATCTTAAACGTTTAAGAAATGAGTACAATGGCAATAAAAAAAAACTATAATATCACTCATTTTGGGGCCGGGGCCCTTAATATCGTTTCTTCTTTTGTACGCTATTTAATGATTAATTTATTTAACCGTTTGCTATGAAACTTGGATTTTTTTTTCAAACTTCCACGAAGATTTCTTCAGGATTATTTTTAAACATACCACTCATTGTTTTCTTTAAATTTATTCCTTTTTACTTTGATCGTTGCAACGCACGACGGGTCTACTAGTACTTAATAAAATCCAATTAATTATTAAAACCCAAATTGGCACGCCCCTTGCCTTCGATACTAATTTAATAAATCTATGAAAAACTAGGTTTCTCATATCAATCATACAATGTATCAAATTAAAACAAGCTTGATTGTTTCAATATTCATAATACACATATTTTTTTCAACATCTAATATTATAGAGCAATAATAATAATAATAATAATAATAATAATATTAATAAATTGATAATGTTTATAGCGCTCTATCCCAGCAAGGATCCGGGCTCACAGCACTCTACATGGAGATAACAACATATAATAATTAAATAAACATTCTTATCATAATAACCACATACATGACAGTACGTTATACATAAGCTACGTTAATCATTAAAAAGAAATTTTGTTTCTTAATTATTGAAAATAAATTTTGAAAAGATTCGTCTTAAGTGCAGTCTTGAAGGCCTTGGTAGTTGGAATACTACAGATGTATAATGGTAGAGAATTCCATTGTTTGGCTGCACAAAAAAAGAGAGCGACATTTCGCCAAAATGTTTTAGTTCATGTCTTAGGAACACAGAGAATGCGCGTGTCTGCAGAAGAGCTTAGCTGACGACTTGGTGAGTAGAAAGACAGAAGCGCAGTAGGATAGGAAGGGCATGAGTGAGAAAAGAAGTTGTGACAGAGAACGGCCAGTTTGTAATCAATTCAGGCTTGTATAGGTAGCCAATGTAGTGAATAAAGTAGCGGAGTAACATGGTCATGTAATTTTGCTATAGAACTAATCTGGCAGCTGAATTTTGAACTTTCTGCAGTTTTTCAATGCATTGTTTTAGCGCACCTGACAGTAGAGAATTGCAGCAATCCATACGAGCTAGTACAAGAGCACAGACTCGAGGTTTTGTTGGTAGACATATTGTCGGAAATAATTTAGCCAAGATTCCTAGTCGATGCTTTGAACAGTATATCAGAACTAGCCACCTGAATAGAATTCGGAAGAGACTAAGTTCTGTGTGATTTATTGTTGCAGAATAGGAGCATGGGCGTCGCTAGGAATTTTTCCAGGGGGGGGGGCAAAAAAAACACTTTTTATTTTAACTGACAATGCCATACAGGTACAATTTTCAATTAAATTCAAGTTCAGTATAAAATAAGGGTCGAAAAAAGCCTTAGGAATTAATAAGACTTACAAATTATTGCTGTAATAGCTAAAATACAACATTTATTAATGCATTTAATAAATTAAAAACTGGGTCCCATCATTTCTACAACCCTATTTTGCTGCATGCATGTTTTAGCAATTAGTGGAAAAGAATCAAATTCTGGTAATTTGTATGAACTGTTAGAGTTTCGTGTTGAATCTGGATATGAAGTTCCTGGTAATCTTTTGTAAATTGGTTCTTGTAGTGTTGAGTATGGTTCACCGACAAAACGGCTCCCGACAAAACGGCCCCGACATTTGTGCTCCGACATAACGTCCCCGACAAAACGGCCCTGGACTAATAGATGGACTAATAGTAAAATTAACAATCAAATATATTCGTATTTTTACTCACCTATTCAGTGTCAGGTTTAGCAAATAATAAACAATAATAATAACACCACAAAAGTGAATTTAATAGCCTTTACGCGAAATGGTACCAATAACGGTTGTTTGTTGACAAGAAACAATAAAATAACATCATAAGAAATAATTTTACAATTTTACCACTTTTTAAGGGTGAAAAAGTTGATGAAAGCTTAAAATGCAACACACAAAATAATGTTTTTGTTAAAAATGTTAAAAATTTGTCGTTTTGACGGGTAACCGCTGAGTGTATCTCGGCAACTACTCAAAACACTATAATTGAAATGTATGGGTCTCTCTTGCGTGAAGACATTGTTCTTGAAGCAAAGAACAAAATGGGAAAATGATGGTCACAGAAGAATTCATGGGATATATTCCAATTGTCAATAGAACAGCTGAAGGTTTAACCAACATCATCATTACTAATTCAAAATGGGAAAATGATGATCACGGAAGAATCCATGGGATATATTCCAATTGTCAATAGAACAGCTGAAGGTTTAACCAACACCTTCATTACTAATTCATTAGAATTTTGATTAATATCACAAAGCTTGTTGGTCAAGGATACTACGGATGTTCTACAATGGCAGGTAAAGAAGGAGGAGTCCAAGCAATAATTCGAAAAAAAATACCCAAAAGCAGCATTTGTGCATTGCAGTTCACATAAACTAAATCTTTCTGTGAACGATTTAAATAATGTGAATGTTGTAAGAAACACAATATGAACAATTAAGTCAATTATAGTGTTTTTTCCGAGAAAGTAATCAGCAAAGAAAACTTATTCTAAATGTTATGCAAAGAAAACTTATTCTAAATGTTCCTTAGTTATGTGAAACTAAATGGTCACATAAATATAAAAGCTTGCGGATTTTTGCTGAAAATGTTACAGAAAATGTTAAACAACTGGAATATTTAGAACAATCACTAATGTAATCAGTTATACTAGCAGATATAATTCTTTTGTTTTGTTTGATAAATGTAAACTGTCTTCCATGTAATAAACTTTCAGGAAATTTTGTTCAGTTTTATTGTAACAACTTTATGACATTTTTATGACATTTTTTTTCCTCAAATGTAGGGGGGGGCATTTAATGCCCCCACCCTCCATAAGCCCATGAATAGGAGTGCTTCTGTCTTGTCATCACTCAGTTTGAGCTTGCTGAAAGTAATCCAAGACTTTACCTCAACAATGCAATCTTACATCAATTTGACAGTAAATTCAGTATCAGATGGATCAGTGTGAGTGTAAAGCGGAGTATCATCTGCAAATGATTAACCTTTAACCGAATGCCTTTCGAGCAGTAGAAGTAGTGGTCTTGTATACAGTACGAAAAGTACCGGACCTAAAACGGAGCCCTGATGCACAGCATAAAGCAAGTCAGCTCTGTGAGAGATACGGCCATCTTCTGATACCACATGTGATCTGTTTGATAAGTATGATTGAAACCAAGCCAAAACTGAGTAAGTACATGAGATCCCGTTAATAAAATGTTTGCTACACTGAATCAACTCTCTACTAAATATAATTATGAACAAGCGATTAAGAACTGTTGAGTTAAATACCAATTTCGGGATAATCCGAAGTAATCTCCTATAGCAACCATAATTGTTGGAAGCCACTTTTAAATTTAAATTTATCATTAGTTTTTTTATCAGTTATTTTTGCAGCTGTGGTGTTTATTCTGTGCTTGCACTTAAAAATAAGTAATAAAAACTCGAATAATTATTTAACCGCAATTTCCAACAAAGAATTTCCGATGTTTTTTTAAGGGTAATCACCAATTAGAGTCATACCAAGAATGTGTCTGTCAATATAATACGCAACGCGAAACAGTCTAACATTTGAATTCACAAAGCAGGAAAACCCCATTAACTATCAATATAGATGACATTAAAAATCATTTCAAATAAAAAATTCTGAAACTAAACAAAGTAATTGCAATATACAAATTGCTTTTAAAACTACGGGAGTTGAACCAAAACAATTTTTCAAAAATTCCTTCTCCAAAATTGTTCTAAATACTATTGGCTATCGTTTGGCGTTTGTTTCAAACCGTAATGTGTTATGGTTGGCGAGAAATTTACAAAATACTGACATTTTTTCGTGTTTTTTTATAATTTTCCGGGAATTCTGGTAAATCTTTTAGGTATTTTTTGGCCCGCGCACATCCTTTCGACGTCCTTAACATATTTGCATAGACCCGAACCCTCTATCTGGTATGGTTCAGGAGGATTTGCTGTTCAAAGCTCTAAACTTATGACCAGACATTTATAAACGCAATCTCATGGGAAATTTCGTTAAAAATCAAAAATCCAATCGGGATGTTTTCATTTTCAAAATTATTTCAAACTGTTGATTAAAATCTGAATGCCAAGAATCCAAATGATGACAATAAAAAAGTATGTCTTCATATCTTATTTCTGATCCTGGTCAATTTTGGAGCTGACTGAAGTCTCTTCGAAAAAATTTTTTTATTACTGTAGAATTTTCATCATACAAGCAGAAATGACAGATTTTTTTTTGCCTTTTAAATTCAATTCATCAACTTGTAGCTGAGAATAAATTTAATTAAATTTTGAGACTTTTCCGTCAGGAAAGACATGTATGTTTTCAATTGCTTTTAAATGGGTCTTTCAGAAACATTTATAACCTCAAATAAATCGAAAAGTGAGTTTGACAGTTTATAAAACATTTCTAAACAGACACCCTTGACAACAGCCGAACTTCTGTATGAAGTTGTGCACAATAAAATTCTTCATCCTCTTCAATACAACACTGTGTAAATAATATGTCAGTCAATGATTTGCTTTTCTATTAAGTAGATATATTTTAATTAAATATTTTAATGACGTATGTAGGTATGCACTTAAATATTTGGCAACTAGATGTTGACGATGGATGATATAGTTTACTGTGAATGCTTTTGGCACCTTATTTTTTTAATATTCATGAAAACCCTTGTAGCGCACTACCATCGCTAGAGCATCATCTGTGGCTAAGGATACGATTTTACTTAGATTCTTTTATTTATTTTAAAAAAAAACAATAACTCATCCAATAAATGAAATATTGATTTTCTTTTAGTATTCAGTTTGTAAAAAGTGGACAAATAAATATTCTTTTGAAATTGGTTTTTTTCCTTGCTAAAAGTATTGTCCAATATCCTGGCAAAGATTACTTATCTAATTTAATAGAAAATGAGATTTTATTAAATAGCTGCACAATGAACATACATCTTTAGCAATTTCAGTAAATCCTCTTTGCATTGCTATTTTCCTCAACCCACATTTTCTTGATATTATCAGATGTGGGCTTGTGTAGCTCAGTACGTATTACTTCACTTACTACTGGTATAATTAGTTTTCCACCAATAGTATGAGGTTTTTTTCCGATTTAACAATAATTAACAAAATTTCGTATTAAGCTAGCAAGCCATTGCCATCTTGTGTTGGGGTTGAAAAGATTTTTGTCGAAGTCAGTTGGGTTTTTTTTTCATCTTTAGAGTTCGAAAAGAGGATATATCCTTTTTCTTTTTTACAACCATAAATTTTAGTCAAATGTTATTGTAGCTGGGAATGCTTCATAGCTTCACGAATACTTCAAGCTAATTTTCTAAATAATTTCTTCTTTCTTTGATGCTATCACCACTTCTTTAAAGTTATTCTCCGCAACTCCCATCCCCCTTTTTTTTAAACCTACGTCACCGCACCCCATGGATTGCTGCAGCGCCCACCACTATGCTAAGCCATAAAGGTACAAGATGAACTAGCCACAATAAATTGTATAAATGGAGCTCCGTCTATACTGGTGGTAGAAGAAAGCTGGAAATTCATTGAAATTGTTATCCCACTACCAATGAAAAAAACTCTTCAAAGGTCACTAAGTTGCCCCTCTTTTTTAAAAATAATTGTTGCCGCCACTTAGCATCAATCTGATCACAGTGTTTATTATAACTAAACCTAATCCAATTTCTTGTTAGAAAGCCACTTAAATTTCATTGCCACATCTTTGAAAGCAATCGTCCCAAAACAATCGAATTTACTATTGAAGAACCCATGCAGCATTACGTTATTTCAATTATTTAAAAAAAAATTATTTAAAAGAAATAAAAGTAGCAAAGAGTTTTGAAAGGTAATTAATTTGTCTTTCCATTTACTTGTAAATTTTCTGCCATTTCCTTACTTTATGCATCTATAGAATTGTTTATGTTCTTTTTTTAAAAATAATTCTTCATATCTTTTAGTTTCAACCCACACACATACACACTTTATCTTGGCACACACACACACACACACACACACTTATATACACCAGAGCCGTCTTACCGCAATGGCCCGTTGGGCATTTGCCTGGGGGCTCACGAACATAGGGGCCCCATGGTTTATTCATATATATTATTTATATTTAATTTTTATTCCTTCGGGGGGGGGGACTCTTTTTTTTTGCCCTGGGGTCTAAAATGGTGTAAAGACGGTTCTGATACAGACACGCGCACACTGGAGCGCAGCACACGTAGTGGGATATAAACTTTTTAAAAAATTAATCAAACACATTAAATAGATCTCGGATCATTTTACATTGTTCCCTTTTCACAAATTAATATAAGCTCAACCAATGACATCACTTCTTAATATTTACGGCGAGTATTAGGCTCTGTTAATCTCGCCACTAAAATGTTAATTACTTTAAGTCTTAATTTTCAAAATTTGTATCGGGATTTATCGCGCATCTGACGGACGCGCCTAGGCGCATTACATAATAGACAACTGTGTATCTTTTTTCTGCCAGTACCGCACTAAAAGGCACCAGTAGCGATTGTTTAATATTACGTTTTACGTAAGACAAATTAGGGGGTTAGAAATAATGTAAAGATCTCCAAGAACTGTATGCTTCCATGTATATAATTATATACCTTATGAGACTGTAAGATACAGTATTATAGAAGTGTATTACTATAATTTTATATTTATGTAATCTAATATTTTAATTACAGGAATATTTAATTCCAAGAAAAATAGATTTTTAACATCATTTTTTTAAAAGAGTAATGACACTGTGAAATTAATAAAACTATTTTCAGTGTATATTCACGTGTAATAATTCGTTTGCATCATCTCATTAAGAAGGATTTGTTACTATTTATGTAAGTGCCATGCCACTTACATTCGCTCCCTTTAGGGATACCAGATTAAAATAAATCATGACACTAGCTCCCTGTTGATCCCATTTTAAATATTTAATGAGATTTAGTCATTTGTGATAACAAATAAAGTCAATTTAATTAACCTGGCCTTAGTCACACTCTTGACTAAATACTGAATGATAATTTTACGGTTAGTTTAAACGCTTAACTATTTAGACTCCTCATTAAAGTGCTAGATGACATGCTAAAACATTTCTAAAAATCTGATCCCATCAGATAGATCATCATTATAAATACATATTTACGTCTAAGAAAGATCCTAATAAAAAAACTGGAGACAGAAGACATTGTTAATAAAACAAGTGTTATTAACAAGGAGATTGGGGTCTGTATACATTTTATAACAACTGTGTTAATAACAAGGAGATTGGGGTCTGTATACATTTTATAACAACTGTGTTAATAACAAGGAGATTGATGTCTGTAGACATTTTATAACAACTGTGTTAATAACAAGGAGATTGGGGTCTGTAGACATTTTATAACAACTGTGTTAATAACAAGGAGATTTGGGGTATGTAGACATTTTATAACAACTGTGTTAATAACAAGGAGATTGGGGTATGTAGACATTTTATAACAACGGTGTTAATAACAAGGAGATTGGGGTATGTAGACATTTTATAACAACTGTGTTAATAACAAGGAGATTGGGGTATGTAGACATTTTATAACAACGGTGTTAATAACAAGGAGATTGGGGTATGTAGACATTTTATAACAACTGTGTTAATAACAAGGAGATTGGGGTATGTAGACATTTTATAACAACGGTGTTAATAACAAGGAGATTGGGGTCTGTATACATTTTATAACAACTGTGTTAATAACAAGGAGATTGATGTCTGTAGACATTTTATAACAACTGTGTTAATAACAAGGAGATTGGGGTCTGTAGACATTTTATAACAACTGTGTTAATAACAAGGAGATTGGGGTATGTAGACATTTTATAACAACGGTGTTAATAACAAGGAGATTGGGGTATGTAGACATTTTATAACAAATGTTTTAATAACAACGAGGCGTTAAATTACTCTAAATACATCTTAAAATTCCTTTACATTCGAAATAAAAACAATTTCAAAATCTAATTCGTCATTGGAATTTTATGTTTCTATATACATTTTATGTTATGTTCACAGACAAATCTAAGTAACACAAGTCTATAATATTAAAAGTCATTGAAATATAAATTATATATTAATTTAAACATTTTAAAGAAAAAAACATTATCTTCATGAATCTTCCAAATTAAGTTTGGTTAAAAAAACACAACTATTTAGATTTCGTTTTGAATACTTCGGCACCGGTGATTTCTGGTGCATCGCTAACAGGAACAATAATTTTTATTTCCATTTTGTAGCAACATAGTATACAGCGACGTTTATCTTTACTTTCTAAATATTATATCTAAATATAAGCAACAAAAGTACACAAAACAAACACACATAAATTAAGCTACACAAACCAAAATAGCTGACGTTAACAATAAATATATGTATGTACTTATTCTATTTATTTATGCTAATCACCAATTCCTTCATTTTCTCACGGTCACTTTATAACTAACCAGCCAGTTTGCTGTGTAACTCATTTGACATTGCCGTAATTATTTGTACATTCTCGTATAAAGGGTATAGAGAGATGTGGTAGTATTGTAATCATACAAAATTGGACGGACGTTTGATATCTTTCTGGGTAAAAATCAATGTTTCAAGTTTATATGTTTCAGTTAGGTGAGTACTGTTTCAGTTAGGTGAGTACTGTTTCAGTTAGGTGAGTACTGTTTGAAGTAGATTAGTACTGTTTAAGTTTAGTGCGTACTGATTCAGTTATGTGATTACTGTTTCAATAAGGTAAGTGCTGTTTCAGGTGGGTGCGTACTGTTTAAGTTAGGTGAGTACTGTTTCAGTTAGGTGAGTACTGTTTCAGTAAGGTCGACAAGTTTTTGTTTTTGAAGAATTTAACGTTGTTCTTAGGTTTCTATAAACTTATAATCGATTACGGTAATCGGAAGTGGTATTTACAACGATTTCTAGGTAAGTGAACATTTTTAAATCACGGACCCCGATGATTGGTATTGTTATTTAAAACATGATATTAACCTTAGTTTTTGTGTACTCAACATTTTCAAAAAGTTTTATTGCTATCGGATAAGTTGTGGTGTAACAATGCATCAAGACAAACATACATACATTCGTTTTTACTTTCTCGTATACCGATTATAATTTACGATAATTTAAATATGTAAATACAACAATCAACTTGTATTTTCTAATACAACAATTATTGAACTAGTGAAGTTATTTTATTTTAAAGACTCTTAAAACAGAAGAGAAAATAAACCACCGGGCAGTCATTATGACTGTTAAAACAATTATTCCAATAGTGAGAACAAAAGATACCTTTAACTTTCCCTCAAGGAAAGAGAAAGGAAAGAGGAAACATAGTATGTTATATTATTTAAATATTGCAAGAGGGACCAATCAGGACAAAACCAGAATGAAACTAGTATTGATACAAAGAGTAGGAACAAGAAGGTGATATAAACAGCTGCGGGCTACACAAAATGATAAGGAGGCAGACAATGAGAGCTCAAATATTAGTTCGCTGACAACTCACACTATTGAGGTTACTGAGACGGTGAAAGATGTGGATATTAAATCAACCCTAAAACATTACATCAGAGAGAGAGAGCAGAAGAAATATTAGATAATACTTTGACATAACTATTAATATATCAGGTAATCGGCTTTTGCATAATGTAAGAACAAGGATTACTTCACTATAGCTTATGTCAGTAGCAACAACAAGGATTACTTCACTATAGCTTATGTCAGTAGCAACAACAAGGATTACTTCACTATAGCTTATGTCAGTAGCAACAACAAGGATTACTTCACTATAGCTTATGTCAGTAGCAACAAAAAGGATTACTTCACTATAGCTTATGTCAGTAGCAACAACAAGGATTACTTCACTATAGCTTATGTCAGTAGCAACAACAAGGATTACTTCACTATAGCTTATGTCAGTAGCAACAACAAGGATTACTTCACTATAGCTTATGTCAGTAGCAACAACAAGGATTACTTCACTATAGCTTATGTCAGTAGCAACAACAAGGATTACTTCACTATAGCTTATGTCAGTAGCAACAACAAGGATTACTTCACTATAGCTTATGTCAGTAGCAACAACAAGGATTACTTCACTATAGCTTATGTCAGTAGCAACAACAAGGATTACTTCACTATAGCTTATGTCAGTAGCAACAACAAGGATTACTTCACTATAGCTTATGTCAGTAGCAACAACAAGGATTACTTCACTATAGCTTATGTCAGTAGCAACAACAAGGATTACTTCACTATAGCTTATGTCAGTAGCAACAACAAGGATTACTTCACTATAGCTTATGTCAGTAGCAACAACAAGGATTACTTCACTATAGCTTATGTCAGTAGCAACAACAAGGATTACTTCACTATAGCTTATGTCAGTAGCAACAACAAGGATTACTTCACTATAGCTTATGTCAGTAGCAACAACAAGGATTACTTCACTATAGCTTATGTCAGTAGCAACAACAAGGATTACTTCACTATAGCTTATGTCAGTAGCAACAACAAGGATTACTTCACTATAGCTTATGTCAGTAGCAACAACAAGGATTACTTCACTATAGCTTATGTCAGTAGCAACAACAAGGATTACTTCACTATAGCTTATGTCAGTAGCAACAACAAGGATTACTTCACTATAGCTTATGTCAGTAGCAACAACAAGGATTACTTCACTATAGCTTATGTCAGTAGCAACAACAAGGATTACTTCACTATAGCTTATGTCAGTAGCAACAACAAGGATTACTTCACTATAGCTTATGTCAGTAGCAACAACAAGGATTACTTCACTATAGCTTATGTCAGTAGCAACAACAAGGATTACTTCACTATAGCTTATGTCAGTAGCAACAACAAGGATTACTTCACTATAGCTTATGTCAGTAGCAACAACAAGGATTACTTCACTATGGGTTATGTCAGTAGCAACAACAAGGATTACTTCACTATAGCTTATGTCAGTAGCAACAACAAGGATTACTTCACTATAGCTTATGTCAGTAGCAACAACAAGGATTACTTCACTATGGGTTATGTCAGTAGCAACAACAAGGATTACTTCACTATAGCTTATGTCAGTAGCAACAACAAGGATTACTTCACTATAGCTTATGTCAGTAGCAACAACAAGGATTACTTCACTATAGCTTATGTCAGTAGCAACAACAAGGATTACTTCACTATAGCTTATGTCAGTAGCAACAACAAGGATTACTTCACTATGGGTTATGTCAGTAGCAACAACAAGGATTACTTCACTATAGCTTATGTCAGTAGCAACAACAAGGATTACTTCACTATAGCTTATGTCAGTAGCAACAACAAGGATTACTTCACTATAGCTTATGTCAGTAGCAACAACAAGGATTACTTCACTATAGCTTATGTCAGTAGCAACAACAAGGATTACTTCACTATAGCTTATGTCAGTAGCAACAACAAGGATTACTTCACTATAGCTTATGTCAGTAGCAACAACAAGGATTACTTCACTATGGGTTATGTCAGTAGCAACACAAGGATTACTTCACTATAGCTTATGTCAGTAGCAGCAACAAGGATTACTTCACTATAGCTTATGTCAGTAGCAACAACAAGGATTACTTCACTATAGCTTATGTCAGTAGCAACAACAAGGATTACTTCACTATGGGTTATGTCAGTAGCAACAACAAGGATTACTTCACTATAGCTTATGTCAGTAGCAACAACAAGGATTACTTCACTATGGGTTATGTCAGTAGCAACAACAAGGATTACTTCACTATGGGTTATGTCAGTAGAAAACTATCACCTAAAGAGACTTGATACTCAGTGATGGAAAATGAATTTTCCACGACAGTATGGACCATCACAAAGTTTTATAGAAACAAATATTCACACAGAACACAAATCCCATACATGCTTCACAATGTTATGTTTAAACAAACACATGCACGTTACAACAAAGGCAAATGACCTTGCATCGGGAATGGAAAGGTTGTCATACAAACATTGGACTCAAGGTAGATCATAACAAAGGAAAGAAGAACGAAGGACGTAAAGCTAAAATCAACATTAAAAACAACGAACAAAAAGTCAGAAATATAAAAAATAAATAAATTTACAAACACTTGAGAGATCTAAGGAAACCCTTCCTCTTAATAGCGAATCAAGTTCTTGCAACAATTTAATACAATAGAAATAGAGGAGACTTTCAAATACTTACACATTAAAAAAAAAGCATTTAGTTATGGCAAAAACACCAACACTTGTGTAGAAATAAAAAACGGTTAAATATGTAATTTTTCATTAATCTAGTATGAAAAACTGCAATGAAGTACAATACATATCTACCGTCATTTATATCATTCAAAGAAAAATAAAAAGATATGTAAAAAGATATCAATATAGTACCATGATGATTTGCATTTTGTGAAGACAAAATATCCTAAATTTAGTAGAACTTATTTAGTTATGTGAACAAAAAAAGAAAAGGTAAGTATATACTAATTAATTTTGACTATTTAGTGGTTTATGAAATATCTAAGATACACAAATAACGTAAACGAGGGCTGATAAACTTCTGATTGGACTCAGTGTATTACGCTGGTAGGAGAATGCTAGTAATCAGTGCTGCCAGTGACAATTTTGGGAAAAACTTAGCCAACACGTCGAAAAAAACCTAGATCCGAAAGAAAAAAACCTAGACGCGCTAAAAAGACAAAAAACTAAATATAACGTCATAAAGCCCACCCACCCCCCCCCCGAAAAAAGCCGTATTTCCTATTTGAAAATTAGCTTGTTTGAAATCATTTTATTGTCATTTAAGTATGTATTTAGAGTGAGCTACAGTCTAATATCGTAACTCACGCGAAGTCATTTAAAAGGTCATTTAATAAATTGTAAGCAATCAATTATTTAAGTGGAACTTTCGTTTAAAGTTGCATGATTTTGATGTGACGTCACAGTTCTTAAACACCACCCTCCACCTTGTGACACATATCACTAAAGTATGAACCCCTCCCTCCGCCCCCCCTCCCCAGATGCATGTCGTCATTTATAGACGGCCCCTAAGGTATCAGTATGTTCTGTTCTAAATAAGTATTTGTAAAATATACTTACATCTGCATTTATTCATCACTTATGTCATCTTCCTTATAAATGACAATCTTAACGGCATTCTTGGAATCATTCTTATTTTATTTATTACAGACGCTCCTCGTATACAGAAAATTATGGCGTCCTACCCTTATCCATTCTTTATGTCTCGTCTTTTATTTTTATTTGAATTTTAAATATTGATAGAGTTTTGGTTCTCCTCGTTTGATCAGGTAACCCATTCCACGTCCAAATTCCGGACGAAAAGTACGAGAATTTATATGTGTTTGTTCTTGCATATGGAATAAGAAAAGTGTTGTACTTTGTCTATCTGAGGGTTGTATTAAGTTATCTTTGGATTATACCATGTATACGTGGGAGAATATTCTCTCAACGCAGGCAGGAGTAAATCGTAGAGCTGTTAAGTTTGTCGTGAAGTCTAATCAAATTGAATATTTTGGCTCATTCAAACTGTTTTATTTTTTACCAAATTTCTTCACACAAATGGGACCGCAGCTGCGCCACCTTTCGAATTTAGTGGGACAAAGCCATAGATATCATAATGTAACATGACAGAGCGGCTGAAAAAACTGTTGCCACCTAATGCTTAATACTATTTTAAAAAAACCGAATTTATTTAGGATATTAATTGCACATATTTATTAATTTTCTTACTTTAACATCGTTTATTTATTTTTTTAAAGAAAAACCTAGATTATGGCTATTTTTAAAATAAAAAACCTAGAAACCTAGACAAGGTCGAAAAACCTAGATCTAGGTTGAAAAACCTAGCGCTGGCAGCACTGGGTGCAACATGATTTGCAGAAGGCTTTGTAATCTGGTTGATACTTAGTGAGGTTAAGCTTTATACAGGCTTTGAGACTTCCATCCGCTAAACGTGATCGCTAGTTGGTCTGAATGTTCTTTAGATGTAATTAATTAATTATCATTAAAAGATAAATATGGAGGATGTGGAAAGGGAGTTATTATTGTATCCAACATTATTTAAACATTAAACAACATCGGTTTTATACAACCACAGGAATAGTATTAAATTGCATTGTATAATATATGGAGAGAGTTCAAAATATGAAATATTTATTTAAGAGAGGAAAGATTATTTTAGGAGGAGATTTTAATTATATCACACGCCCTCTAGATACAACAAACCCTTAGATCACAAGCCCTCTAGATACCACAAACCCTTATATCACAAGCCCTTTATAAACAACCAAATCTTATATCACAAGCCCTCTAGATACAACCAACCCTTATATCACAAGCCCTCTAGATACAACCAACCCTTATATCACAAGCCCTCTAGATACAACCAACCCTTATGTCACAAGCCATCTAGATACAACAAACCCTTATATCACAAGCCCTCTAGATACAACCAACCCTTATATCACAAGCCATCTAGATACAACAAACCCTTATATCACAAGCCCTCTAGATACAACAAACCCTTATATCACAAGCCCTCTAGATACAACCAACCCTTATATCACAAGCCCTCTAGATACAACCAAACCTTATATCACAAGCCCTCTAGATACAACCAACCCTTATATCACAAGCCCTCTAGAAACATCTAACCCTTATATCACAAAGCCCTCTAGATACAACAAACCCTTATATCACAAGCCATCTAGATACAACCATCCCTTATATCACAAGCCCTCTAGATACAACCAACCCTTATATCACAAGCCATCTAGATACAACCAACCCTTATATCACAAGCCCTCTAGATACAACCAACCCTTATATCACAAGCCCTCTAGATACAACCAACCCTTATGTCACAAGCCCTCTAGATACAACAAACCCTTATATCACAAGCCCTCTAGATACAACCAACCCTTATATCACAAGCCATCTAGATACAACAAACCCTTATATCACAAGCCCTCTAGATACAACAAACCCTTATATCACAAGCCCTCTAGATACAACCAACCCTTATATCACAAGCCCTCTAGATACAACCAACCCTTATATCACAAGCCCTCTAGATACAACCAACCCTTATATCACAAGCCCTCTAGATACAACCAACCCTTATATCACAAGCCCTCTAGATACAACCATCCCTTATATCACAAGCCCTCTAGAAACATCTAACCCTTATATCACAAGCCCTCTAGATACAACAAACCCTTATATCACAAGCCATCTAGATACAACCATCCCTTATATCACAAGCCCTCTAGATACAACCAACCCTTATATCACAAGCCATCTAGATACAACCAACCCTTATATCACAAGCCGTCTAGATACAACCAACCCCAATAGGAAAGGAAAAATACTAGAAGTAATAACGGGTATAGAAGTATTACAATTCATAACGAATACATATAAATTAGTAGACGCATACATAACACTTCAAGAACTACCTCCACAAGCAAAAACATTTGAGTCTGTTGATTTAGTTGTGGAAGTGGAAGACGTCGTGCACTATCCGGTAGACGCCGTGCACTATCCGGTAGAGTTTCAGTTGTGGAAGTGGAAGGCCTCGTGCACTATCCGGTAGACGCCCCGCACTATCCGGTAGAGTTTCAGTTGGGGAAGTGGAAGACGCCGTGCACTATCCGGTAGACGCCGTGCACTATCCGGTAGAAATTCAGTTGTGGAAGAGGAAGACGCCGACCACTATCCGGTAGAGTTTCTTCACTCTCTGAATCCTCCAGACACTCCTGAGCATCACCTAATTTTGAAGGTTGTGCCACCAATAATGTTACTGAGAAACTCACTGCATTAGAAACTTAGTTACGGCACAGGACTTTTGGTCACGTTTCTGCACAAAAACCTAAGTGAGACTTTTATTTTTACTGGCCATGGCTCAGGTGAGAAAATTTTTATTCCTCGGATCTCAGTTATACCTTCTGATCCCCCATTTCAATTTAATCACCTTCAATTTCCAGGAAGGTTCTGCTTCAAAATGACAGTAAATAAGTCTCAGAGACACCCTTACAACAATGACAATAAACAAGTCTCAGAGACACCCTTACAACAATGACAATAAACAAGTCTCAGAGACACCCTTACAACAATGACAATAAACAAGTCTCAGGGACACCCTTACAACAATGACAATAAACAAGTCTCAGAGACACCCTTACAACAATGACAATAAACAAGTCTCAGGGACACCCTTACAACAATGACAATAAACAAGTCTCAGAGACACCCTTACAACAATGACAATAAACAAGTCTCAGGGACACCCTTACAACAATGACAATAAACAAGTCTCAGAGACACCCTTACAACAATGACAATAAACAAGTCTCAGAGACACCCTTACAACAATGACAATAAACAAGTCTCAGAGACACCCATTACAACAATGACAATAAACTAGTCTCAGAGACACCCTTACAACAACGACAATAAACAAGTCTCAGAGACACCCTTACAACAATGACAATAAACAAGTATCAGAGACACTCTTACAACAAGGACAATAAACAAGTCTCAGAGACACCCTTACAACAATGACAATAAACAAGTCTCAGAGACACCCTTACAACAATGACAATAAACAAGTCTCAGAGACACCCTTACAACAATGACAATAAACAAGTCTCAGAGACACCCTTACAACAATGACAATAAACAAGTCTCAGAGACACCCTTACAACAATGACAATAAACAAGTCTCAGAGACACCCTTACAACAATGACAATAAACAAGTCTCAGAGACACCCTTACAACAATGACAATAAACAAGTCTCAGAGACACCCTTACAACAATGACAATAAACAAGTCTCAGAGACACCCTTACAACAATGACAATAAACAAGTCTCAGAGACACCCTTACAACAATGACAATAAACAAGTCTCAGAGACACCCTTACAACAATGACAATAAACAAGTCTCAGAGACACCCTTACAACAATGACAATAAACAAGTCTCAGAGACACCCTTACAACAATGACAATAAACAAGTCTCAGAGACACCCTTACAACAATGACAATAAACAAGTCTCAGAGACACCCTTACAACAATGACAATAAACAAGTCTCAGAGACACCCTTACAACAATGACAATAAAACAAGTATCAGAGACACCCTTACAACAATGACAATAAAAAGTCTCAGAGACACCCTTACAACAATGACAATAAACAAGTCTCAGAGACACCCTTACAACAATGACAATAAACAAGTCTCAGAGACACCCTTACAACAATGACAATAAACAAGTCTCAGAGACACCCTTACAACAATGACAATAAACAAGTCTCAGAGACACCCTTACAACAATGACAATAAACAAGTCTCAGAGACACCCTTACAACAATGACAATAAACAAGTCTCAGGGACACCCTTACAACAATGACAATAAACAAGTCTCAGGGACACCCTTACAACAATGACAATAAACAAGTCTCAGGGACACCCTTACAACAATGACAATAAACAAGTCTCAGAGACACCCTTACAACAATGACAATAAACAAGTCTCAGGGACACCCTTACAACAATGACAATAAACAAGTCTCAGAGACACCCTTACAAATGACAATAAACACGTCTCAGAGACACCCTTACAACAATGACAATAAACAAGTCTCAGAGACACCCTTACAACAATGACAATAAACAAGTCTCAGAGACACCCTTACAACAATGACAATAAACAAGTCTCAGGGACACCCTTACAACAATGACAAATAAACAAGTCTCAGAGACACCCTTACAACAATGACAATAAAAAAGTCTCAGGGACACCCTTACACAATGACAATAAACAAGTCTCAGAGACACCCTTACAAATGACAATAAACAAGTCTCAGAGACACCCTTACAACAATGACAATAAACAAGTCTCAGAGACACCCTTACAACAATGACAATAAACAAGTCTCAGAGACACCCTTAAAACAATGACAATAAACAAGTCTCAGAGACACTCTTACAATGACAATAAACAAGTCTCAGAGACACCCTTACAATGACAATAAACAAGTAACAGAGACACCCTTACAACAATGACAATAAACAAGTCTCAGAGACACCCTTACAACAATGACAATAAACACGTCTCAGAGACACCCTTACAAAAGTTTTGCACTGATTTTAGCCAAGATTGCTTTCACATGGGCAACTGTACGTTGCATGCGTAGAGTAAGCTCAGCAAGTAGCTTGGTCATATTTAACACAGAGGTCCGAAATTGACAATGTGGTATACAAGGGGTTACTTTATTTATAATTATTGTTATATTTTCGCTCAGTTTTTAAAGAATTTTTCTGTGCGCCCTAGGAACTTTACAAATTATAGGTCCGTTATGGAAAGTTATGGTAAGTAACGTATAATCTAACGAATTAAGTGTTATACACTTAAATATAAGAAATGTAACAAAGAAAGATATCAATTCTCCACCCAATTAACAAAGCGCGATCCAGGAAATATATAAATTTGTCTGAATTTCGGAAATACAATGTTTTCGCCAAGTTAATTAAATGGTTATTAAACAATAATAAATGCCTTGACCTGAAGGTAAACTAATAAATTATATAATTATTTTAATTACTTGAAAAGCAAACATTGTTTCAATTCAATTATAACAACCAATATAGTTTATTAATCCTTAGAAAAAGGAAATTAAATATTTCCAAATAGATTATCTCCCTTTAATCTAATTTTAACTACAACTAACGATTTTACAATTCATACGCTCTCTCTGTTTTACTGCTTGGTACCAAGTAAAAAATGTTAGAGTTTCTAGTGTTGATGTATCCTACTATACGTACGATAGCAAGCAGAATTAACATGAACTGACTAATTCCACATTAAATAAATATCTTACTGTATTAGCATTCAAGATATTAATATAATGTTACCGTGTCATTGAATCAAAGGCACCAAAAAAACAACAAAAAAAAACAACTAACAATACAATCAGCATAAACAATAATGTCATGCTCCAGAGCCAATGGTATTTTACAACATTTAGATAATGATTTGTTTCATTGATATATTGATGTACAGTGTTACCTAGAAAATGATATAGTTCTATTAATATATTGATGTGCAGAATTTAGGAGACAATTATTTATACTGGTGATACATTGCGCAGGTAGAATGAGAATGTCATAAAGAGCCAATAGAATTATAATAATTTATTGGGTAACCCCCAAGGCGGGAGGTCCTGCCCACACGACTCGAGGGTGGGGGAGCATCGTACAACTGCCGACAGCCAAAAACACATCTAGTAAGTTTTAGAATCCTGAAAAGTGTAAAAAATATGATTTTGAAAAGGATTATGATTAGATATTTCAAGTCAAAACGATAAGGAGGCTCATTATTACAAGGGGAATTAATTTGAGAATGTGCAGTCTAATAAATTTGGTATAACGCTTATAAACTTAATAAACCAAGAGGATTCTAGACAAAATAATACATCGGAAATTTAAACAAAAAAGCGATTAGAAATGTAAACTGACTTATGATGACAATACTAGTAAATGACAGCAGATCATATTAATTTGATTCAGTGCATGATTGATATGAGAAACCTAGTGTTTCATTGAATTATTTAATTAATATCGAAGTCAAGTGGCGTGCCACTTATATTGTACGATGTATTAGTAGGCATCAGCCGGGTATGGTTTTTTACTATTAGTCGAATCCGGATAGTTTGGCCCTAATATTTGCCGGATCCGAATTCTGGATCGGATATCTCCACATTTAAGTGTAAGAGCTAATATGGTGTACCTTACTACTTTATATCAAGTATTTTATACTATTTATTAAAATATTTATTATCCTACAAATGAAGAGTATCTGCTATCGGCGTTGTTACATTGTCAAAGTCAACGATGAACATTTTACAATAATTGAATGAACGAACTTGAATGAAGTCAACGAACTGTGTAGAGTGTACCAAGCGAACAGTGTTGTACTGAGTGTGTAGTGGTATGTGCAAGAAGTCGTGACCTAGACCGCAATAAAACTGTTATTTTATTCAGACTATTTAAGTTTAATATGCTGTTAGTTAACTTAGTTTGTTATCTTATGTAGTAAAGTATTATCTATACTTGTAACTTCTTAACTTAATATATTTTTCTCGTATTGAAATTGATTCTTTTACTATATTTTGCATAGATTTGATGGATTTAAATGGATCAACGCTTGTTAATTTGTTTATTTTGTTATATATTAATAATGTAATGTATAACTTATTTTTTTGTTAACTTATTTTGTATAATTATTATATTTACAATAGACTAGAGCTTTAAAATTATAAGACTGAATAAGATATAACACGTGAGACAAGCAACAATTGTATTTTTAAATTCGCAAATCAAATCACTAATGCAACTGAGATTTAAAGTTCAGCCGAAAAAAACCAACAATGAATATAAAATTATTACAATAATATTATAACTTATATCATATAAGTAGAATGTTTAATTTTGAATGCTGAATTGAAAGTATTGAAAGATTGACTACTGTCAACGTACTAGTCAATGACAGAGAAATTAAAAACGACAGCCAACTCTCAGCCTGTCCCAGTTTCCAAGGCTCCTGTTTAACTATATAGTTTATAGTATAAACTAATACTTACAAATTAACTTAAAATTATTATTTTTAACATAAAATTAATATATCAGCTATTACAATGAAAATAATTTAATGACATGAGTAAATCAAATAGTTACTAGTTAGTAAATTCCAGTTAAACCTTGTCTTATTGAAGAAAATTCTTGTTAAATGTACTGATTTCTGGTTATTGTTTGTTTTTTTAGATTTTAATATTTTTTATGTAATTGATTAAAACTAATTAATATTAATTTAATTTAATTTGAAAAAAATCTTTACTAAATTAATATCCGTATACTATTCGGATATGCCATAGGTGTTTTCCGAATCCGGATAGTGGCGAAATTCCTGATATTTGGTCCGGATATCCGGCATTCTGGATATTAAGGTTGAGATGTTTCTACCTTCAATTTTGAGTACGAAATATTTAAATTTCGTTTTGTAAATAGATTTTCAGTATGCATAATTTTAAATATATGTCATTCTAATAATTCTTTTCTTCCCTTTAATATAATATTTGTTAAAATCAGATACGTTTAAAAACAATATAACATTTAAGTAACACAAGTTAGTAACTCTCTGCCCGGTTGAAAAATAAAGTACATAGTATTTAAAATTGTAATAAAGTTATAAATATCATCATGTTACATTTTCAAGGTATTTTTTATTTCAAGTAAAACTTCATATTAAATATGTGACCATTTGTGCGTTCTGGTGCAGCGCTGACGGGAAATACATTTTATAGACGTCAATGTAACACAGTCCTAAAGGATGTGTTTCCTTATTTAGAAAACAAATTTATGCCTATTTTTAAATCCTTTATATTAACTCGTGGTGTCTGCGGCGGACCTTGCTTGCTTGCTTGCTTGCTTGCTTGCTTGTCGCCAAAACTTTTGATCGATTTTTAACCCACTTGCTCGCAAGATAGCGAGCTGAAATTTTGCAGGCAGTTTCGTACCGATGATAAAAACAATGTATCAAAATTTCAGATCGATCGCATGTACCGTAATTAAATTATTGATTTTTTAGATTATTTTTTTTATTCCTATGTATCATGCTATTTTTTGAGATAGAGCGTCGCGGTGCGTATTATATTGAACAACCTTTCTGTCGCGCAATAAGGTGCGTATTTTATTGACAGCTCTTTTTATAAACATATTCCTGATCGGTGCGTATTATATTAAACATGTTTTACGACACAACTTCAATTTTGTATTTCTGGATGGTCTGGCGCTGCGTATTATAATGAACATTCTTTTAGTTACTTCTCGTACATAAAGGATTTATAGTCAAAAACTTGGTTTTTTACGGGTTTTTCTTATTAAATCCTTTATATTAACTCGTGGTGTCTGCGGCCGACCGACCGACCTTGCTTGCTTGCTTGCTTGCTTGCTTGTCGCCAAAACTTTTGATCGATTTTTAACCCACTTGCTCGCAAGATAGCGAGCTGAAATTTTGCAGGCAGTTTCGTACCGATGATAAAAACAATGTATCAAAATTTCAGATCGATCGCATGTACCGTAATTAAATTATTGATTTTTTAGATTATTTTATTTATTCCTATGTATCATGCTATTTTTTGAGATAGAGCGTCGCGGTGCGTATTATATTGAACAACCTTTCTGTCGCGCAATAAGGTGCGTATTTTATTGACAGCTCTTTTTATAAACATATTCCTGATCGGTGCGCATTATATTAAACATGTTTTACGACACAACTGCAATTTTGTATTTCTGGATGGTCTGGCGCTGCGTATTATAATGAACATTCTTTTAAATTCTTCTCGTACATAAAGGATTTATAGTCAAAAACTTGGTTTTTTACGGGTTTTTCTTATTAAATCCTTTATATTAACTCGTGGTGTCTGCGGCGGACCTTGCTTGCTTGCTTGCTTGCTTGTCGCCAAAACTTTTGCTCGATTTTTAACCCACTTGCTCGCAAGAGAGCGAGCTGAAATTTTGCAGGCAGTTTCGTACCGATGATAAAAACAATGTATCAAAATTTCAGATCGATCGCATGTACCGTAATTAAATTATTGATTTTTTAAGATTATTTTATTTATTCCTATGTATCATGCTATTTTTTGAGATAGAGCGTCGCGGTGCGTATTATATTGAACAACCTTTCCTGTCGCGCAAAAATGTGCGTATTTTATAGACAACACTTTTTATAAACATATTCCTGATCGGTGCGCATTATATTAAACACCTTTTATGACAAAACTACAATTTTGTACTTTTGGAGGGTCTTGCACTGCGTATTATAATTAAAATTCTTTTAGTTACGTCTAGTACATAAAGGATTTATAGTCAAAAACTTTTTTTAACGTTTTTTTTTATTACAATCATTTATATGGTTAAAACCTTTTTATGTATTAATAATAAATAAAATAGCCCAAATCAAAGGTTGGTTGGAGAATGTATCCGTAGCGCTATGACGTCATTTTAGCTTATATTTAAATATATATAAAGGCGCGCATCAGGAGGTTTGTAAAATAATTATAAATTAAAACATTCTCACCGTAAAAAAATTATATGACGTTATTGTTTTAGCTTATATTTTAATTTTGGAACAGAGAGCGATGTTAAAAGAGGATTTGAGTATTTATATTTATAAAATACTTTGTGTACATTTCAGGAAGTTTAATATTTCGTATTTATCATACAAGGATAACTCACTTTGGCTTTTGACAACAAAAAAGTGGGCGCCGTAGGCAGCATACAAAGCCCTAGTTATATATAATCTGATTCAGTATTTAAATTGCTATTTAAGTTCGTTCTTACATTTAGCTATAAAATGTAATGTCATAAAACCACAAAGTGTTCATGTCTCTTTTAAACAAATGCAATTTGTAAGTGATATGATATGATTTTAAAATATATGAATGAAGTTATGAGAAGATTGGATTTTCGTGGTGTGTAAGGGTATAGCAACTGTATTGACAATTCAGACACATGCAAGGACGTAACACATTTCAACAAGTGAAAGAAAGTATTAAAACAAACACATTTTTAATTACAATTATACAATAAAAAGAATTTAAACAAAATCCCTAAATGTAAATAATCAAATCTTAATCCCTTCTAGCCTGCCAAATCAACCATATGTCTCGGTCCATATAAATACTTAAATTTGATCTGCTTGAACGAGGTTCCTCATAAAGAGATGGGTATATTTTTTTTAGCGGCGCGTGATGTTCTTTCTGTGACATGTAGACTTGTAGGGGTCACCTTTTCGTTGATAGCTTGTAGGCGGATGCTCAGGCGTGAATCCACTGGTGAGGGAATACCGATCCGCTTCAGCAGACTGGGAAGCTGAAAGCTTGGTGCTTAGATACGTGGTGTTCCTGGGTGAGGGAGCGCTGAACTCTCCCGGTGAATGACGCATGTCAATAGGACGGCCTCGCTCCTTCTGTCTATAATACAGGATTGGAGAAGGAATCTCGTCCGTTGAACGAGCTGAACTTTCGACACGGACTGGATGACGAGTGGCATGCGCGCTTTGCTGGCGTACCGATGGTCATTGGTTCGAATCCGTGTAAAGACAAGTCCCGGGGCCTAGGTCGATACCTGAGTCCACCCAACTCCAAATGAGTACCTAACATTAGTTAGGGAAATGAAGGCGGCTGGGTAATGTGTGGAACCCTAATTGCCGTGGCCTGTGAAAGCTGCATCACTTGCCAACAGAACGACATGATCTGTGGACGCAATAATCGTCTGTGTAGAAGGAACGTCTGTATAGATAAGACAAGACACGTAGTTCGGTCTCCAGTTGTCGCAGTGGCGTATTTCCAATACGAAAATGTAAAAGTACGGCCATGCTGCATGGGCGTTAAGAGGTCACGAAAGGAACAGTGACTGTAAACAGAAATTGACTACCGGTAGGCGTTAACCAGCGAAGCCAACAACCAGGTAGAAGTGGAATTGCCGATCTTTTCTCTCGCAAAGCTGTGAGGCTATCTTACCCGCGATAACGTAAGATCGCTGTAAATGACCAAAACTCTAGATCCGGACTTGTCCAAAAGATAACAATATTTAACAGTTTTTACACGCTTATTGTCAATGAATGCAGATTGGCTATTATCTCATTTCCCTAAGTCAACAGTTTGTTGGAATTGTCTGATTGTTAATGTTGTCTGTCAGTGTGATAGTTTGGTATAATTGTTAGTGTTGTCAAATACTTTAATAGTGTTGTTTTGCCAGTAAATTCAATAACAGATTAGAAAAAATAATCCATGCCCCATATTTTAATGGAAAATGACATCATTGTTCAGGTTTCAACTCACATATACATATAAGGCTAAGATTACTAATTAAATACTTGTCATATTTGACGTGCCATTAAATTGTATTTTCCATTAACGTTGCACTAAAAAGCACCGCTATCGATCTACTTAATATGAGATTGTAATTGAGACAAGTTAAGCGGCAAGATTAATTTTGAAAATCGTAATATTATTTTCTTTTACATCGGTTCAATTGTAATCTACAAGTCTTTACGACATAGTATTAATTATTTGTATCGCCTATACTTTATATTACACGTATATAAAAACATCATGTTAAGAGTTATTTAATATTAAGTAAAAATGCATTTTTAAAACGGAGTGATTATTCGCAAAGCTGTGGGCCGTGGGAATATTGTTCAGCGTTATTCACACAGTGACGCTTGCGCATTAGTGTTTTATTGAATAGTTTATAGTTATAATGTAAAAAAAATCGGCAGAAATATCAGCATTTCTAGATGAGTGGTTATGACGACGCTCCTTGTATTTGTACGATAGGCGGATCGAATCCCAAGGCAGGCGCTTAGATCTTTTTTTTAAACCGTATATTATATTATTGTTTGTATTACATATTCTATGAGCACTCAAGCAGGCTCAAAGTTCCATGAAACATTTTATTATTTTCCCCAATGCCTGTACTATCTATCTGTTACAGACGCTCCCTCTTATACTTAACTGTATACAGTTTTATACTAAATTGTAGTATAGCCTAAATTACTGTCTTACATTAAGGGGCCGTCCATAAAGTACGTCACGCTCCAGAGGGGGGAAGGGGGTGTAAGAAAGTGTGACAGGGGGGAGGGGGGTCCAGCCATGTGTAACGTCACGGTGTTTTATATCAAATTTTAATTATTTTTTTAATAAAAAAACAACATTTTTGTTCAAAAGTGGGACGTACTTTAGGGGGGGGGCGAGATTTGTGACAGGGGGGAGGAGGGAGTTAAATGGTCAAAAATAGCGTGGCGTAGTTTATTGACGGCCCCTAAGGCTTACTCTTACGCTTTTGCATGCTTCAGTTAACTTAACTTTAATGTCTTTTGGAAAGTAAAATAGTTAGCCTACTATGAATTAGTAAAGAGTTTGGACCAACTATAGTAAAAATTCCGGTATGCAGGTCCGCCCAGGTTATGTTAATTGTTAAAAACATAACTATAACAATAACATTCCAGTCACTTGAAAATTTGAAAGACGTTTAAAACGAGTCTTTAATTTTAATTATTTTCATACCACCACACCAATAGATATCAATAAGCAACGTTATATAAATAATTAGAAGTAATAGGAAAATTAGATATTACTAACATCTAAGTATATTTCATTATCATTATCGTACGGGGTGGGGGGATGGCTAGAAAACGTCAAGTCATTTTATGACAGACTTCAACAGATAGCAAAATGACTGGTACTAAGATTAGATGTAATAACTACATACTAACATACCAGTAATGGAATATTTTTCTCAAACTTAAAATGGTTAACATAAAGAGGTAAAAATAATTTATTATTTAAACTATTGGTAATACATTAACTTTAAATGTCCCCATTCTTCTGGGAAATTATTTTGATAATCGTAATGAAATGATTAGTGAATAGACATAATGATGTCCATGTATTATGTATGGCCTATACTGTCACTATACTGTCACTATACTGTCACTATACTGTCACTATACTGTCACTATACTGTCACTATACTGTCACTATACTGTCACTATACTCAGCCTATTAATGTCCATGTATTATGTATGGCCTATGCCTATACTGTCACTTTACTCAGCCTATTAATGCTATAGTTAAAGCCAAGTTATAGGCTATATTTTTTAAAATTAATAAGCCTATTTAAAATTTACGAATTAAATACAATAGTCATTAGCTATTAATACTATTAGCCTAACGACATAAAGCCTATAGACTATAGACTAGTATAGACTATAGATTAGTATGCTTTTAATTTTAAGTCACTATAACTATAACTGTATCATTTTATTGGCTGTGGGAATAACGCTATATTTAATATGGGCTATTTTGTTTGTATATACCAATTTTAGTTAAGATCCATCAATTTTTACCATAGCTAACAGTTAAACTAATTTTTATATTTATCTATATTTTTTTTAAAAAAAGGTAGCTTAAACTAATTCGTTATACAGCTAATATTAAAAAGCGACATTTTTAGCCCTTAGACCCATTCAGTGCAAGATGTAAATTAAAAAAAAAGACCTTTAATTTAGTTTATTGTGGAAATATTACTGAATATCGTAAAAAAATTCCCGGGAAATACAATATTAAACTTTACTGTAAAAGACAATTTGGGCCCCACAGCCTCGAGAGAATGGACATTAGGAGTTCAGTTCACCACAGTATTTTAAAATAGTCTCTTAAGATTTTATATACTAAGATGGGTCAACATTCATTTATTTTCTTAGAATCTTACGCTTAAACTAATTTTATATAGCTAATATAAGGAAAAAGAAGACATTTAGCGGCCATCGAGGCTATTCTGTGTATGATGTATATTTACATCTGCTCATTTCACTTCAGTTTCAACATGGATATAAATATATATATTTATGTATGGCCATTAGAAGTTTAGTGTATTTAGTATTTTAATATGTTCTACCAAGTTTTTGTATACACAATTTAATTAAGATCCATTCAATTTCTTAGTAGCTTAAGCAAAACTAATTTATATATATCTCTAATTTAAGCAAATAACGACATTACTGACCACAAGACCCATTCAGTGCAAGATATAAAATTCAAAACAACTGTTCATTTCAATCAATTTCATAATGGATATATGTTTCTATATTTCTCAAGACCATTAATATTATTGAATGGAGAATACAATCTTAAACGTTTATGAAATAAGACATTTGGCCCACAGCCCCGAAGAAAACAACATTAAGTAATCATTGCCCTATAGTATTTTACTATTTGGTACTAAGTTTTTACATACAAATTTTGATTTATATCCATGAATTTACAAGTAGCTATCACTTAAACTAATTTTTATATAGCTCATATAAGGAAAAATCAAATTATGGGCCACCGGCGCCCCATGAGTATTGAAATTTGAAGAAAAAGAAAAAAGCCAGTTAACGTCCCGGGAGCGTACTCAAAAGTCTCCAAAAATTTCATGGCGTTAAGCTGAATAGTTTAGTCAGCTATAAATGACACGCTTACACACATACATGCTTTCATTTTGAAAGATATAGATAAGTGACGTGCAATCAATTTGTATTTTCCATGAACGCAGCACTAAAAAGCACCGCAATATACCTATTAAATATGAGATTGTAATTTAGACAACTTAAGCAGCATTACTGAGAAAATCATATTATTATTTTCTTTAATTTCAGTTAAATTGGTATCTCCAATTCTATGCGACATAGTATTACTTATTTGTATTGCTTACACTTAAGAATTGCACTTCACTTAATATTATGTAAAAAAACATTTAATTTGTAGAAACATTAATTTGTTTTTAAAATCCTAGTTTTTTCAAATTCACAAAACTATAAATTTTATACATGTACCGTCAAGTATTGCTTTGCACAATTGATAATAATCAAGAGGTACCTTTGGTTAATGAGTCTACAAAATTGTGTATATAAAAGTGGCATGCCACTTTACTTCGATCTCTTTTATAAGGGATAACATTTCAAAGAATGTTAGGATTCTCGTTCCACCATTATAGTCTGAGTTCGATTATAACAATGTCTTGTCACTTGTTCATTTATTCAATTTTGTATATATATATATATATATATATATATATATATATATATATATATATATATATATATATATATATATATATATATATATATACATATATATATACAGGTGCTGCCTTTCAGTTCAGAAGTACAATCACAGCAGAAGCTGCAGGGCCATGCGTGAGGATCCCACAGGAGCACAGAAACTTCCGTCGTCTCACGAGACATAAGGAAAGCCAACAACAATATAATTGTACATTTATATATTTTAATTTATATATATATATATATATATATATATATGTATATATATGTGTGGTTTAACAGTGATTTACGAAGTAAGCGCTACCGCCCCCTAATGGGCACTCCAGCCATTCGGGAGAGGGGGGGGAGGTTATGGCCACAAGTACATTTGGGGGCGAAGAATTACTTTAACGTGTGGTGAAAGCATAAAAAAGAAGAGAGGATTTATAAAAAAATGATTTTGTATTATGGAAAGATATAAATACTTCCACTGAGATTCCTCACTGCAGTTTGTTATGGCATTCTAATTGTTAATAGTGTATGTATGTTAGAGTTGTTTGATTTTTAGTTTTGTCTGTCAGTGTGATGTTTTTTTTATACTTATTATTGTTATTTTGCCAGTAAATTCTATAATACATTAGAAAATGCACATAAAATCATTTACCTAAGTTTGAACTCGGATACAAAAATATTGGAAAATTTACAAATTAGAAAACTTTGTATTGTCATATCATTGTAAATCACATTGCATTTTCCCGTTATCCCGCACTAAAAATCACCGCTATCGACCTACTTAAGATGAGGTTTTAATTGAGACAACTAAACTAAACTAAACACATATTCTGTAGGCCTGAGACTAATCTCTTAAGGCCTTGGCTAGTACCTGGGCAATCTGCTCCATCTGTTGAGCATTGCCATACAACATTGTCTTTACATGGGACTCTTCCGCCTCCCTCACCCCCCCGGCCATATCAAGCGCCGGGCAAGACGTCACCAGGTGTACGACTGTCTCAGGGGCTTGGCTGCAATGACGGCAGTTCGAGTCCCTGTTGTGGTCTAGCCTGTGAAAGTAAGAGTTGGTTGGGCAATGTTCTGTTCTCATCTGAGTCACCAAACTCTGGTGTTTGCGACTCAGGTTCCACCACTGGTCTGAACGGCTTGGCCTGGGCATGTTAGCGAATACCCCTCTGGCTGTCGTGTTGTCAGCCCACTCCTGGTACCACTTACTCCGGAAGTGGTCCTTTAGCCAGGTTTTAGCCCCAAGATAAGTGACTGGGGCCTCTGGTTGGGGCAGTGCTGCACCTGCTTTGGCCAGGGAGTCTGCCTTTTCATTGCCATTAACATTCACGTGGCTCGGGATCCACTGCACGGTTACCTTACCTCCAAGTCTTTCGAGTCTACCCACGTCCTCCAAGATGGCGTCAACCAAGTGGGTACTACGCTTCTCACTAGCCAGGACTTCGAGGGCTGATCTCGAGTCACAAAACAGTACCGTGTCGAAACCAAAAATTTCCGACCCCTGCAGTGTCCGGTGCACACTTTCCAGGGCCCTGTGTATAGCTCCAAGCTCCGCATCGTAATTCGATGCCATAGTCTCACAGGGACCTAGAAGTTCTTCTCTTGGTGGCCCTCCTATTGGGTATAAGATGAGCGCACCATATCCTGCAATTCCTTCACTTGAACTGGCAGACCCATCCGTGAACACTTTCACTTGGGTTCCCGCGAACCCTTCTATCGTCTCAAGGGAAGCCGCTTTCTGTACATGTTCAGGGCTGCGTTTCGTCACCGCTGTGTCAGTCAAAGACAAACGTATTTCTGGGCGTGTGCATTCCGCATAGGGCTGTTTAAGTGGGACACTTATAATTTGTCTTCTATTTCGTGGGGGTTTGACGTTCCTATCAAGTTCCGTTACTTGATGCATAAATGAGGAACGTTTCAAACACCCACGTCCATCCCAGTTGTGCTGCATCTGGTAGCAGGGCTCCCTAATGTCTAACCTGCGGTACCTCTCTGCAGTCGTTATGATTGCCTTGTCCCTACGAATATCGAGCGGTTCTACGTTTGCACTGACTTCCACAGCAGCTGTGGGTGTCGTTCTGTATGCGCCACAGATAAATCTTTAAGCCTGGTTCTGGATTCGACCCAGTTTTTCCAATGCCGTTTTGCTGGCAAAGGCTTGGACGGGCATGCTGTAGTCCATAATCGACCTGACACTACCCAGAAAGAGAGCTCTGAGTGTACTTGCTCCAGCGCCCCAGTTTGTGCATGCAAGCTTTTTCACCAGGTTGAGCTTGGTGGTAGCCTGGGAGTACAGGTCTTGCACAAAGTTATGCATTTGCACCTTTTGATCCAGTTTGACTCCCAGGTATACCGGTTGTTTGTCCCATTTGAGCGTCACATCGTTTATTTTAAGCACTATCTCCTGTTTGAGAATGGTTCTGCCATTAGTGAAAAGGGAATAGACCGTCTTCTCGGTGTTAATTTCCATCTGCCACCTCTGCATGTACCTACTGATATACGAAAGGTCTCGCTGTAGTAGCTGTTGCAGTCGTTAGTTCGTGTGGTAAACTTAACCTGGCAGACGGAAGAAAGGTGTGGCAATTGATTGATTCACTTTCTGGTATGGGGAAAACGAAAAATCCGAGCCCCTTGCAAACGACCACAGATACAAAATGTGCCGATGCTTTGAATAAGCATTTTGCAAGCGTGAGCCTAAAACAGAAAGAAACCAGTCAGAGCCGTAACCTGAACCGTCTCAGGAAACATGGAGAAAAGACCCAGAAGTGGGGACCACATGCTGAGGTCTTTACCGCCCCTTTCACTATGACCGAATTGCAAACGGCGATTAGTAAGTGCAAAGCCGCCAAGGCACCAGGACAGGACAAAGTAAATAACGAGATGATTAAAAACCTTGGCACGATAGCAATGTCCTCGCTATTGAATATCATAAACAGGACGTGGGCCACGGGTGCCCTGCCTGGAGCTTGGTTGAGCGCTAACATCGTTCCAATTCCTAAAGAAGGTAAACGTCAAGGACTCCTAAACAGCTACCGTCCGATCTCCCTAACATCGTGTTTAGGGAAGGTAGCTGAGAGAATGGTGAATGCCAGGCTCTATTGGTACTTGGAAAGTACGAATAGTCTGAATATCAATCAGGCTGGTTTCCGTAAAGGAAAGCAGCCGATTGATCAAGTGCTCCGTCTTCTGCAGTCCATAACAGACGGGCTCCAGAAAACAATGCATACTGTGGCAATTTTCTTCGACCTCCGACAGGCTTACGATAGGGTCTGGAGGTCCGGTCTGTTGTTGAAATTACAAGCCCTAGGCGTAACTGCCAACATGTACAGGTGCATCCAAGGTTTTCTCACAAACCGGACGATCCAAACAACTTATGGCAGTGAAACCTCCAGTAAGAGAACGCTGCAGCAGGGGCTACCCCAAGGGTCAGCACTCAGTTGCACACTGTTCTTGGCTTTCATCAACGACCTCCCTGGAATGTTGCAATCCAGCGCGGCTATGTATGCAGATGACTTGGTCATCTGGAGCACCGGTAAAGATGCCAATTGAGACAACTAACTTAAGCGGCAAGATTAATTTAATAATTAGATGATCTTATTATTATATTTGCAAACGTCGGCTAAATTGAAATCAACAGGTCAATGCATCATAGAGTTGTTTGTTTGCATTGCTTACATTTTGTATTGCATGTTAATTAATAGTATGTATAGAAATTAAATTCGAAAAAAAAACATATTTAGAATCCTTGTTGTTTCATATTTAGAAAATTGTAAATAAAAAAAAATCTATAGACATTTATCGTTTTGCCTAATTGATGAAAATAGAAAGAATGCTAACAGTCACAAAACTGATGTTTATCTAAGTGGTACGCCACTTGACTTTGATCTCTTTACCAAGGGATAACATTTCAATTTCAGTTAATTGCTAGAATTCTTTTACCCTCAGTATAGACTGAGCTCGATTGAAACAATTTCTTGTCAAAGGTTTATTTACTTCTATTTTTAATGTTTGATAAAATTAGCGCTTGCAAAAGAAACATACAGTTACTTAGCATTGACTTTGCTTCATCAAAGATTAAATAACGATTGATAATTTTATTGTTATTTTAAACTCCTCATAAAACTTCATAATATCAAACAAAAATTAGTTCTTTAAATCTCGACTGATCCAATCGTCATAGATAAAGACTTAGCTCATTTGTTTTATTAGAAAGATGTTAGTAACAAGGATAAAGGTGACAGTAGACATTTTATAACTTGCGTAACTCTTAGATACTCTGTGATGATGTGAAGTGATCAGTTGTTTAAAGCTCCTTGTTTTAAGTGAACACATTTTCAACATAATCTTCTAGATTATTAAGATAATTTGATTCAGCTACATATAAGCTGATATGGACTGCAAAGTGGAAAATTTAAATAAACGTCCAACGATTCATTGATTTTTCTGATTGAAAATTGTTTTTATAACAAATCTTTTTCTTATTCTATCACATTTTCCTTTCACACCATTTTATTATGAAGATTTCTAAGTGTTTCTCTTTCGTAAATATTTATGACATTTGAGATGGCGTCAAAAGGCCCTGAGTCTCTAAGACTCTTATAGAACCCCTCGGGGAATTCCCCGGCAACCTTCTCCCCTCCTTGGAGGGGAGCTAGCCGACAGGGACACCCTCGAGACGATCCCCTAAAAGAGGGGGTCGTCTGTTCAGATGGCAGCCGCACAAGTCGACCTAGTCTGCCTCTCAATGGGAGTTTCCACCCCAAAGGGTGGATGTGGATTTTTTTCCTACTTTCACCCGCCATAGCTGCGGCGCCAACACGGCACAGAATACGGGTCTAAAATAACAAAGGACTGTCGCAAGATAGGTATAGATCCGTCTTGTTAATTTGTCTATTAATTGGCGGCAAATTAAAACACTTATAAAACTTGGAGTTATGTAAACAACAACTATTTTGATTGCTGCCTAGACTAAAAGTACGCTAAAAATATTAAAAATTTATGCAATAATCCATGGATTTATATTTTATAACCAGTTCAATGTTTGAATCACCTTAAAAATCAGTCAGCGACATAGTTGTTACGAATATGAACACTAGGAAATCATTATTTATGAAATTAGAAAAGTAAAAACAGGGGGTATCAACGATTTCAAATAATTTCATTTAATTACTAAATTTTAAAACATATTTCTTGTGCTAAATCAACATGCTTAACGCATACATATGTTTAATGTAAAGAACAATCTCACCATTAAGCTAAAAAAACCAAGAGTAATAGGCCCCAATAATACATATCAGTTTAAACAATACAGACACATAAGTATTGAATGATTATGCCCCAACTATACGCGTGTATGTGCAGTATATAGGTTCACCGATTTCACCTGTTTTCATAGAAAAATTTTATTTTTTTATTTTTATTTTTAAAGTTCACTTTCTATATGTAAATAAAAGCGTGTCCTTTTTAAAAAAAAATTTTTTTTTACTTTATTTTATTTATGTACAATTTTGTGTGACGTAAAACATAAGATTTACGTAATACAAATAAAGAATACTGTTTCTCATAGACTTAATAGAAACATTGAATAAAAGTTAAAGTAATTTTTGTATGATCTTCTCATTTATCTTGCGGATTAATTTGTTTTACGTACAACATCATATAGGTATATCAGTAATGGTGCTTTTTAGTGCGCGCTGACAAGATATACAAAATTAATTCAAGACAGATAAGACAAAGAAAGCTTTTTAATGTAAAGATTTTCCCTTGTTTTTACTTTTTAAAAACTATTTCTATTAATACATTTATATATTTTAAAAGTTATTTGTTCTCTGTATCTTTTTAAATTTAAATAATATTTATGTAATAAAGCAAAGTTTTCATTTTTCAATTACTGCTGATTTCATTGTCAATTTCCGACGATTCTATAAACCCTAACACGCAAACATATACATATTTAAGAAATGTACACAATCTAAGATAGACTGCATATACAACAATAATATATATGTTTTAAATACAAACTTGATACAATTATAAAGTAGACTTGTATCTATAAAAAATGTACCTAAAATAACGAGCTATAAGCTCGTCAAAAGAAAGTTAAAAGTAATGCGAAGAGCAATAATTATTTAACGGAGTCTACGAACTGAGTGTATTCCTTGAAGTAATTTGTTAGCTTCAAAAATGTATTTCTTCGTTCCTTAAACACATTTTTTATTTACTCCTAAGTCTTATTAAAAATTGATTAATTTAAGAAATCTATCTAAGATAACTGAGGTTTATGAATTTAGAATGCATATTTGGGTCTTGTAGATTTACGTTTTAAGGTAGAATTGTTGTGTCTCGTGATATATACCCACACCTGTCTGGTGATATATACCCACTCCTGTCTGGTGATATATACCCACTCCTGTCTGGTGATATATACCCACTCCTGTCTGGTGATATATACCCACTCATGTCTGGTGATATATACCCAATCTTGTCTGGTGATATATACCCACTCCTGTCTGGTGATATATACCCACCACTGTCTGGAGATATATACCCTGTCCTTTCTGGTGATATATACCCACCACTGTCTGGTGATATATACCCACTCCTGTCTGGTGATATATACCCATTCCTGTCTGGTGATATATACCCACTCTTGTCTGGTGATATATACCCACCACTGTCTGGTGATATATACTCACCACTGTCTAGTGATATATACCCACTCTTGTCTGGTGATATATACCCACTCCTGTCTAGTGATATATACCCACTCTTGTCTAGTGATATATACCCACTCTTGTCTGGTGATATATACCCACTCCTGTCTAGTGATATATACCCACTCTTGTCTAGTGATATATACCCACTCTTGTCTGGTGATATATACCCACTCCTGTCTGGTGATATATACCCACTTCTGTCTAGTGATATATACCCACCACTGTCTGGTGATATATACCCACTCCTGTCTGGTGATATATACCCACTCCTGTCTGGTCGGCAGGTAGCTGGAATAGCGGCTTTTTTGTTATTAATGTAGGAATTATTTATTTTTGTTTAAATAAATAAAATGCAGGAGAGAAGAAGAAAAAATAGTATCAAATGTTATAGTAATACATTTTAAAAAACGTAAAAAAAAACAAGTTTTTGATTATAAATCCTTTACGTACGAGAAATAACTAACAGAATGTTCATTATACTATGCAGCGCAAAACAATCCAAAAATACAAAATTGTAGTTATGTGTCGTAAAACATGTTTAATATAATGCGCCCCGATCAGGAATATGTTTAGAAAAAGTATTGTCAATAAAATACGCACCTTATTGCGCGACAGGAAAGGTCGTTAATATAATACGCACCGCGACACTATAGCAAAAAAATTTAACATGATACATAGAGATAAATAAAATAATCTAAAATTCAATAATTTAATAACGGTACATGCAATCGATCTGAAATTTTGATACAAGTACATCATTTTTATCATAGCACGAGTGTGCAAATTTTCAGCTCGCTAGCTTTCGAGAAAATAGGTTAAAAATCGATCCAAATTTTTTCCGGCACCGCCCGCCTGCCTGCCTCAAGCAAGCAGACACCACTGTTTAATATAAAGGATTTAAAAAGAAATTCGTGAAGCCATGTAAAATATAAAATAAATTGTAAGAAATGGTATATTTCAGTAGAACTTTCATTTAAAGAAGCGCGTTTTGATATGACGCCACATTTCTTATAAGCCCCTTCCTTCGTCACACATCGTAACAAATGTGTGACCCCCCCTCTCCACCCTCTAGGCGCGTGACGTCTTTTAGGGGTGGCCATTATCCGTTTAAAAAAAAAGGACAGTTTAAACTTTAAACCATTCGAAAGCAGGAATGAGGTAATTATTTCTTAGTTTTTAATGCTACAAGGGAATGTACCACATTGAACCACATCACGTCTGTTGGAGACGTCGTGATTACCTCTCTTGTTTGATGCACGTCAACTCTGTATATTAAAAATATGTTAGGGAAAAAATAATCTCTTGAGCTTACAGAGTAAAACAGTGATGATTAAATGGGATTACAAAAAAAATGGAATAACTGAAATTACGGTTAAATGGTCCTGATTTTAAAAAGACTTGTTTTATTGCAAAACGTTTTTGAAAAGATGTTTTTTATTTTTTAAATTCTCAAAATAAAATAACAACTTAGTGGTATCTTCGAATTAGCTCTCTTCTGAGATCGTTTCAACGCAGGACGGTTAACCTACTATAATATAGTTTTAAAAGGCGATTTTTTAAAAATCGTATGTTTATGATTTACTGAAAAATTAAAGATATTAAAAAAAACATTGTTCCAAATAAAAAAACACGCCGTTCACTATTTTTATTAAGTTCTTATCTGTGTTACATATAAATACGAGTCTGTAGCAATGAGTAAATTTCAAGAGGGATATCCTTATATAATAAAAGTAAAAGGCAATTTTCTGTCCTGTCATAGATAGCGACTGGTCCCGCAAACACACATGACTCCTACAGCCAATCATATTAAACAAGTTTACGCGGACATTCAAAACGATTTATTTTTGGGGCAATATTTCTTCCAAGACTTTATTTTGAGTTATGCGCGTGGGGATTATAGTCAAAAGCTTTGTTTTTACGAATTATTTATGTTTACTATAATGAATATAATTTTTGACGTGATGCACATGTATGCCGGTCGAGACGGCTGTTGGGGGGGGGGTTACAACATGCCACCGAACGGTAGCGGAACATCCTTGGACGGGTTTTGTAGCTCGTAGACATATAAAAGTTATTAAGATAGAAATAAGGCGTTTTATTTCATACATTAATAACTAACAAAACAACAATTGCTTTTGGCAGAACTAGGGACGTCATTTACCATTATTCCGTTTCGCGATTAATAATAAATAAACTAAATAGCTTCTATTTTATTCTTTTTTTTCTAATTACTTTATTTAATTAAAAAAATTTATATCACTATTCACATATGTTTATGTTATCTAAATGATAACGTATGTGCATTTATTTGTTCAGGCTTTGGTGCGTTACTCCTCTAAATCTCTTTTATCACGACAGATATGAGCGAGTTACAGAGGTATAAAGGGAAATAATATGTTGTTTTCATTTTAAAATTTTAAAATAAAAAAAAATATTTTCCTTATCCAAGTGTTTTTTTAACAATACTTCTTATTTCTCTTTTCTAATGCGAATTGCACTAGAGTTCTGAAAATATTTTCATTTCAGTTATATTATTATTATTATTATTATTTTGTTTCAAAGGCCACTTTACATTTATGACAATTATAGATATGTAATAAAAATGTAAACGTTGCTAGTGCAATGTACGGTTTCATTCGTCGCGTAACTAAGTGGTGCTCCACTGTATTTCTTTCCTATATATTGTGATTTTTTTCACAAAACAAACTATTCATATTAGTGAAGATTAATTAAGTAATATATAGTTTCATGAATTGTATTTAACTATTAACGAAGGTTTTAATAATCGGTAGATTTTATTAGAAATACCTTTGAAGCTATTAACTACCATAATCTGTAAGATTTACTCACGGCTGTTTTGCCAATCAGTACTGTCGCTCCTGGACATAAACCGGTACAGCTCACTAGTGTTCGCTAGTGAGGAAGGACGAAACGGTCGCTTCGGATAACCCGCCCCTCAAAGGGTACCTTGGTTTTTACCATCGACATTGCATCTAATATTCTGTCTAGGATCCGTACATCGACTGTAAGCATATTTGACTCACAAACAAATAACCTAACCGGACTTCAGCATTCCCGGCCAATGTTTGTTAGAGGAAAGTAAATGTTCCCTACGTAGATTATGTTTGGTAGTAACAAGTTATTTGCTAGCGTTCTCCCTCCACATATCTTGTCTGCTGGGTATTGATATCGTGATTTTGTTGACGAATTGAACTAGTGAATGACATGTTCATCTTTTTTTCTCCCATTGGTTGTTGGTGAATGTTAATCCGTATATATATAGCGTCTTCTTTCCTGTCAGGTTAAGGGATAATATTCCTTATTCTTGAGTTCCCCATTCCAATAATTTCCGACATTTTGATGTTTATTTTCTATCCGCGTCCTACAGGCCACAAGATGAAAATAGAGCTGGTATAGTAGGTCTGGTTACAGTCAGATGAAAATAGAGCTGGTATAGCAGGTCTGGTTACAGTCAGGTTTATTTAGGTTTCAATAAAGGAAAACAGGTTTCTCTGATGGACTTCAACAATACAAAATATGAGCATTTTTGTTTTAAAAGTAATATTTTAAAAATGTGTATGTAAATTATATCAGACAGGATACCAACATATGCAGACAAAGTTATAATCTGGTTATTTTGAAAAAATAAAGGTAATAAAAAATTATCATCGAAAATAACAACTAAAAACAACAACAATAGAATCAATTAGTATTTTGTTTTTCTTCTAAATGGTATGTTTATCTGTTCAATTTCATTTATTTTAGTAACATATACAGCTTACATTGCTTAAAAAGTGTTTTAAAAATCCGTAAATAGCTGAAATAATCTTAAATTTAAGTTGGTAAAGAAACTTGTCTACAATGAACTTGGAAAACCTCCTTGCACAGACAAGGTAAACTAAAATCGTTAATTACACATGACATTATGTATTTGTCTTTTCTATCCAAGTCTTATATTCTAAAGTCGACTATAACGTAAACATTATGTGTTCAGTGACGTCATTTCTATTGCCAAAAAGTCTTCATAGCTGACTTAACATTGAACAGTGTCATTGTTATCGAGGTTTTAATGATTCAATAAAACATACATTTTATGTCATGTTAGTAGGTAGAATTCATTCTTTACTTCATAGTTTACACATTCATTTATAATAACAACAGGTTTTATCAAATATGTGATAATATTTATGATTATTATTTTCACAGAATAATTGTAATCATATAAAACATGCAGAATTAAAGGATGAGGCCATGGAAACAATGTTTTGTTCTGTCTGTTGATGGAGCTCCAGCTACGTTGGGTCGTTAACGTGGTTTTTTCGCTTTCGCAAGAGAGAAGATAGCGGCTGGATGCGAAGTCAATAGTGCGCTCGCCTCACAAGCTGAGGGGCGTGACATCTAGCTCACGTTAAAGCCACAATAAAAATGATGAATGACTAACGCTAAGATTGTCCGCCAATGACCCAGAAGGGAGATGGGGCACCCACCAAGGATTACCAAGCCCCTAGTAAGTTATAATTGAAACATTAGGACCACCTACGACCAATTCTTATGGGACTTTAAAAAGAGAGAGAAAGAGAAAATAATTCCAAATTGAAATTCTTCAATTGAAATTGAAATTAACCAATGATCAATCATTATGCTCTGAATGTGAAACATTTGGAACTTGAACTGGAGGTCGTTATGTATGATATTATCCAGATTGTAAACTTTATTAAAGAACATGCAACTGTTTTGTTATTTATGTAAAGATGGTGAGGCTGAATATACAGACCTACTTTATCACATCGAGGTATGGTGGCTATCACGTGGCTGAACAGATTGTGGGCTCTGAAAGTGGAACTTCAAACATTTCTGGCTGGTCAAAAGCTTGTTGAGTTGCACATACTTAGTGGGCTATTTTTGAGCATATGAATGAACAAAGAACTGCAGAGAACAAATATCAATACAATTTCAGCCAGAGAAAGGATTGCAACATTTGAAAACAAAGCATATCTGACATATTTTCGGATGTCAAATGCTGCAAAGACTTTTAATATTGCACATGAGAAGTGCGTCCAATAATTTAATGTAATTTTTAAATTAAATGTGTGCTTTCCCGACATTATAGCATTATATCCTATTGTTCATATCAAGAATGGTCTGCTCCGCTAGATTACTTTTTAGCCACGTCTTGTCGTCTTGTCAGGGTTCTAAGACTCACAATATGCGATTTCGGAAGGGGCTTGGCCCCAGATTCCTTGGGGGGGGGGAAGACTTAAGACGCTCCCCTAAACCTTCGAGTCAGTGGAAAGGTCCTCAAGCCTCAACATAATTTTACAAATAAATATATTTCTTTTGAATGAGGCAAGGTAGGTAGGGCTACACCATACGCTTACAGTTAGTAACTAAGCCATAAAGCACAAACAGATATAAATGCATATTTGATATTTATATATAACGAACACAATGAGCTAGTGACGATAATTGTTTAAATCGAAATAATCTATACTGGTGGTAAATGAATCTATACAATTAATTAAAATATTTCCTTTTTAAAGGGATCGAAGTGATGTGGCGTGACACTTGGATAAACAACTTAATTGGCCGTGAGTTGACTGCGTGCATTTCCGCAGTTACGCATTGCAATACATGACAGTAAATGAATTAAATTTACAGTTTTCTTAATTGAAATATTGTTGAATCGGAAAATGCATTTTTTCTTCGAAATAAATATTTCGATACATAATTTTAGTTAGTCACTATACAAAGTGTAAGCAATACAAATTAATAATACTATGGGGACGCGGTGGTCAAGGATTTGTTCCCGGGGCCTAGGGCGTCCCTGAGTCACACAGCTCCGAATGGGTACCTAACACTAGTTAGGCGGCTGGGTAATGCGTGGTACCCACAAAGCCGTGACCTGTGAACATTGCATCACTTGCCAACAGATCATCTGTCATGGTCTGTCAACACAATTATCTTCTGCATAGACGGAGCGTCTGTATTGATAAGATAAGAAGATGTCGCATAGACTTCTAGATTTCAATTTATTCGAAGTTAAAGAAAATAATTGTACGATCCTGTCACTATTCTTGCAGCTTAAGTTGTCTCAATTACAACCTCATATTCAGTATGTCGATAGCGGTGCCTGTTAGGGCAGCGTTCATGGAAAAATAAAATGGGATGCACGTAAGATATTACAATAGAAAGTATTTTAATTTGTAAATTTTCCTTTAAATTTATATATCAGTTCAAATTTTGATCAACGATTTAAATTCCAATTGCATATGCCAGCGGAGTTTTTCTAATGTATAATAGAATGTACTGGCAAAAATATGAACAATCAAACAACACTATCCAACTATAAGACATCACTAACAATCAAACAACACTATCCAACTATAAGACATCACTAACAATCAAACAACACTATCCAACTATTAGACATCACTAACAATCAAACAACACTATCAAACTATTAGACATCACTAACAATCAAACAACACTATCAAACTATAAGACATCACTAACAATCAAACAACACTATCCAACTATAAGACATCACTAACAATCAAACAACACTATCCAACTATAAGACATCACTAACAATCAGACAACCATATCAAACTATTAGACATCACTAACAATCAAACAACACTATCAAACTATTAGACATCACTAACAATCAAACAATACTATCCAACTATAAGACATCACTAACAATCAAACAACACTATCCAACTATAAGACATCTCTAACAATCAAACAACACTATCAAACTATTAGACATCACTAACAATCAAACAACACTATCAAACTATTAGACATCACTAACAATCAAACAACACTATCAAACTATAAGACATCTCTAACAATCAAACAACACTATCACACTATTAGACATCACTAACAATCAAACAACACTATCAAACTATTAGACATCACTAACAATCAAACAACACTATCAAACTATTAGACATCACTAACAATCAAACAACACTATCAAACTATAAGACATCTCTAACAATCAAACAACACTATCACACTATTAGACATCACTAACAATCAAACAACACTATCCAACTATAAGACATCACTAACAATCAAACAACACTATCCAACTATTAGACATCACTAACAATCAAACAACACTATCCAACTATAAGACATCACTAACAATCAAACAACACTATCCAACTATAAGACATCACTAACAATCAAACAACACTATCAAACTATTAGACATCACTAACAATCAAACAACACTATCCAACTATAAGACATCACTAACAATCAAACAACACTATCCAACTATAAGACATCACTAACAATCAAACAACACTATCCAACTATAAGACATCACTAACAATCAAACAACACTATCAAACTATTAGACATCACTAACAATCAAACAACACTATCAAACTATTAGACATCACTAACAATCAAACAACACTATCCAACTATAAGACATCACTAACAATCAAACAACACTATCAAACTATAAGACATCTCTAACAATCAAACAACACTATCAAACTATTAGACATCACTAACAATCAAACAACACTATCAAACTATAAGACATATCTAACAATCAAACAACACTATCACACTATTAGACATCACTAACAATCAAACAATACTATCCAACTATAAGACATCACTAACAATCAAACAACACTATCAAACTATAAGACATCACTAACAATCAAACAACACTATCAAACTATTAGACATCACTAACAATCAAACAACACTATCAAACTATAAGACATCACTAACAATCAAACAACACTATCAAACTATTAGACATCACTAACAATCAAACAATACTATCCAACTATAAGACATCACTAACAATCAAACAACACTATCCAACTATAAGACATCTCTAACAATCAAACAACACTATCAAACTATTAGACATCACTAACAATCAAACAACACTATCAAACTATTAGACATCACTAACAATCAAACAACACTATCAAACTATAAGACATCTCTAACAATCAAACAACACTATCACACTATTAGACATCACTAACAATCAAACAATACTATCCAACTATAAGACATCACTAACAATCAAACAACACTATCAAACTATAAGACATCACTAACAATCAAACAACACTATCCAACTATTAGACATCACTAACAATCAAACAACACTATCAAACTATTAGACATCACTAAAAATCAAACAACACTATCCAACTATTAGACATCACTAACAATCAAACAACACTATCCAACTATAAGACATCACTAACAATCAAACAACACTATCCAACTATAAGACATCACTAACAATCAAACAACACTATCAAACTATTAGACATCACTAACAATCAAACAACACTATCCAACTATAAGACATCACTAACAATCAAACAACACTATCCAACTATAAGACATCACTAACAATCAAACAACACTATCAAACTATTAGACATCACTAACAATCAAACAACACTAACAAACTATTAGACATCACTAACAATCAAACAACACTATCAAACTATTAGACATCACTAACAATCAAACAACACTATCCAACTATAAGACATCACTAACAATCAAACAACACTATCAAACTATAAGACATCTCTAACAATCAAACAACAATATCAAACTATTAGACATCACTAACAATCAAACAACACTATCAAACTATTAGACATCACTAACAATCAAACAACACTATCAAACTATAAGACATCACTAACAATCAAACAACACTATCAAACTATAAGACATCACTAACAATCAAACAACACTATCCAACTATAAGACATCACTAACAATCAAACAACACTATCCAACTATAAGACATCACTAACAATCAAACAACACTATCCAACTATAAGACATCACTAACAATCAAACAACACTATCCAACTATAAGACATCACTAACAATCAAACAACACTATCCAACTATTAGACATCACTAACAATCAAACAACACTATCAAACTATTAGACATCACTAACAATCAAACAACACTATCAAACTATTAGACATCACTAACAATCAAACAACACTATCCAACTATTAGACATCACTAACAATCAAACAACACTATCCAACTATAAGACATCACTAACAATCAAACAACACTATCAAACTATTAGACATCACTAACAATCAAACAACACTATCAAACTATTAGACATCACTAACAATCAAACAACACTATCAAACTATAAGACATCACTAACAATCAAACAACACTATCAAACTATAAGACATCACTAACAATCAAACAACACTATCAAACTATAAGACATCACTAACAATCAAACAACACTATCAAACTATTAGACATCACTAACAATCAAACAACACTATCCAACTATAAGACCAAAGCTCGACGAACATTTTTGCCCATTACCCAAAATATAAAATTTTATGTTGACGTTACCCCCGAAGGCGTGAGGTCCTGTCCACCGACTCGAAGGTTTAGGGGAGCGTCTTAAGTCCCCCCCCCCAACTGATCTGGAGCCAAGTCTCTGCCGAAATGGCATATTTTGAGTCTTAAAACCCCGACAAGACGACAAGAGATTTCTCATTTTTTGTATTCTCTAAACAGTAGAGATGTTTGACTTGTAGGCTATGTGTGTAAAGGTTGTCTGTTTGTTAGTATTGTCTGTCTGTCTGTAAAAGATGTCTAATTATAAGAGTTGTCACTCAGTTTGTTAGAGTTTCCTGATTCTTAGTTTTGTATTTTAGTTTGATAGTGTTGCTTGATATACTGTTTAGCCAGTAAATTCAATAAGACATTTGAAAAAAAAACCAATAGCATTTTAAATGGAAATTAAATCATTGACACACGTTTAAACTCACATAAAACATGTACGGGACAATTTACAAATTAAAATATGATCTATTGTTATATCTGACGTGCAATGAATCTGTATCTTCCATGCACGCAGCACTAAAAAGCACCACTATAAATTTACGTAATATGAGATTGTAAATGAGACAACATAAGCGGCTGTATTAATGAGAAGAACATTATATTATTTTTTTAAACTTCGTTTTTATTGCAATCTATAAGTCCTTACGACATAATATTACTTATTTGTATTGCATTCACTTTGTATTGAAGGTACTTAACTATCATGTATATAATTTTTTTATTTGAAGGAAGAATACATTTTTAAAAACCTAGTTTCCTAAAATTAAGACAACTATAAATATAATGCATTTACCATCAGGTATTCCTTTGCGTAATTGAGAAAAAGTACGTGGAATACATCATGCTTAGGAATTTTTTTTTATCTAAGTGGCAAGCCACTTGTCTTCGATCCCTTAAATAAGGGATAACAATTTCAATGAATTTCTAGCTTTCTTCTACCACCAGTATAGATGGAGCTCGATTTAAACAATTTCTTGTAGCTAGTTCATTTTGTTCCCTTATGGCTTAGCATAGTGGTTTGGGCTGCAGGAATCCTTGGGGTGCAGTGACGCAGTTTTTAAAAAAAAAGGGGGGGGGGTTGCGGAAAATAAATCTAAAGAGGTGGGTATAGAATTAAATAAAGAGAAAGAATTTTAAAAAATTAGATTTATTTATTATCGAACCTATAAAGCCTTCCATGTTACAAGAACATTTGAAAAAAAAATTATTGTGATGAAAAAAGATTTATAAAATAAAATATAAGATTAAAAAAAAGTATTTAAAAATTTAAAAAAAAACACAAAAACTGACTTTGACAATAATCTTTTCAACCAGAACACACCAGATGGCTATGGAATGCTGGCTTCATACGATATTTCGTTAATGATTGTTAAATCATAAAAAAACTCATACCGTTGGTGGAAAACTAATTATACCGGCAGTAAGTGAAGTATACGCACTGAGCTACACAAGCCAGCATCTGATAATATCAAGAACATGTGGTTGAGAAAAATAGCACTGCAAAGAAGAATGAATGAACTTGCTAAAGATGTTGTAGGTTCATTGTGCAGCTATTTAATAACATCTCATTTTCTATTTAGTTAGATGGGTAATCTTTGCCAGGAATAGGACAATACTTTTAGCATACGTGCGACTAACAAAGGAAAAAAATAAATTTCCAAAGAATATATATTGGTCCAGTTTAAACAAACAGAATAATAAAAGATAATCAATATTTCATTTATTGGATGAGTTGTTGTTTTTTTTTAAAATTAAGATAAACATCTAAAATCGTACATTAGTCACAGATGATACGATGGTAGGGCGCTACAATTGTTTTCTTGAATATTAAACAAATAAGGTGCCGAATGCATTCACAGTACACTGTATCATCATCCATCGTCAACATCTAGTTGCCAGACATTTAAAGTGCTTATCTAAATAAATCATTAACATATTTAATTAAAATCTATCTACTTAATAAAATTGTGAATCATTGTCTGACATATTTTTTCACAGTATTGTATTGAAGAGGATACAGAATTTAATCCTGTGCTGCTTCATACAGACATTCATCTGTTGTCAAGAGTGTCTGTTTAGAAATGTTTTATAAACTGTTTAACTCAGTTTTCGATTTCTTATGTAAATTTATAATATAAAAACAGGGTATTAGTAGGCCTGACAAGACGTAACACAACAGCGAACGTATCGGCAAAGAGCCTTCCTCAACGGACAAATAGTACACATGAAACGAATAACACGAAATAATTATAAAAAAACACTTAGCTGCTGTGAAATCCAAGCAGTCCACATCGCTACTGGGCTGCTTGGATTTTACCGCAGCTAAGTGTTTTTTTATTATTATTTCGTGTTATTCGTTTCATGAGTGTACTATTTGTCCGTTGAGGAAGGCTCTTTGCCGAAACGTTCGCTGTTGTGTTACGTCTTTTCAGGCCTCCTAATACCCTGTTTTTATATGTTAAACTAGCAGACCCATCGTGCGTTGCAACGATCAAAGTAAAAAGGAATAAATTTAAAGAAACCAATGAGTGGTATGTTTAAAAACAATTCTGAAGAAACCTTAGTGGAAGTGTGTAAAAAAATTCTAGTTTCATAGCAAACGGATAAATAAATTAATAATTAAATAGCGTACAAAAGAAGAAATGATATTAAGGGCCCCGGCCCCAAAATGAGTGATACGTTATATTTTTTATTTCTATTGTACTCAAGCTATATTTCTCAATATCGTGTAAAATTAAATGGGTAATGCCATTAATAACGTTCAGTTAAAAAGACATTTGGGGCCCCATCTCCGAGGGAATGGACATTAGGAGTTAAGTGCCCTATAGTAATGTAATATAGGCTCTAAAATTTTTATAAACTAAGTTTGGTCAAAATCCAGTTATTTTCGCATTATTTAAAACCTTAAACTAATTTTTTTATCTAGCCAATATAGGAAAAATAAAAAGAAATTAAGGGGCCCCCAGGCCTATGCGGTGCAAGATGTCAATTTCAAAAACCTTTTCATTTTATATTAGTTTCATCATGGATATATATTTCTCAAGATCGTTACAACGTGAATGGGGAAAATATCGTAAACATATAAAAAGATATTTGGGGCCCCCGGCCCCGAAGAAATTGACATTAGAAGTTATGTGCCCTTAAGTATTTTAATATGGGATACCAAGTTTTTGAAAACAAAGTTTGGTTAAGATCCATTCATTCACTTAGTACCTAACGCATAAACTAAATTTTAAATAGCTGATATAAGCAAAAAACGACACTAAGGGCCCCAGGGCCTATTATTTGCAAGACATACATTTTAAAATACCTGTTCGTTTTAATATGGATAATAATGGATGCATTTATCATTATTTTTCAAGATCTTTAATAAATATATGGGAAATAAATTCTTAAAAGTTGAAGAAAAATGGCATTTTGTGCCCCAGGCACGAAGGAATGGTCATTAGGAGTTTATTGCCCTATAGTATTTTAGTATTGGCGGTCAAGTTTTTATATGCAAAGTTTAGTTAAGATCCATTAATTAACACAGTAGCTAACGCTTAAACTAATTTTTATATAGCTCATTTAAGCAAAACATGACATTATGGGGCCCCGTCGTCCGAAGAGTGTTAAATTTCGAAAAAAAGTTGCCAGTTACCATCCCGGTAGCATACTAAACCGTCTCAAAAAGGTTCATGACGATCGGGTGAATGGTTAAGTTAGCTATAAAGGACATGCACAGACACACACAGACACACACAGACATACTTTGATTTTTATAAATATAGATATAGTGAAATAAAACGACAAAAAGGGGGCCCGGGCCTATTCGGTGCGAGATGTCAATTTAAAAAATCTTTTCATTTTAATTCAATTGCTTCAGGTTTATCAAGATCATTAAAATGTGAACCGAAAAATATCTTAACATATATGAAAAAATACATTTGGGGCCCCGGGCCCCGAAGAAATCGACATGAAAAGTTCAGAAACTTTAAGTATTTTAATATGGGCTTCCAAGTTTTTGTATACACAGTTTGGTTAAGATCCAATCATTTACTCTGTAGCTAACGCATAAACTGTTTTTATAAAGCTCGTATTAGCAAAAAACGACATTGAGGGCCCCAGGGCCCAATTATTGCAAGAAATATAGTGCGAAACATATGTTCATTTGAAAAAAATTTCAAAATACATACATTTATTTATATTTCTCAATATTGTTAAAAAATTTGAATGGATTATAAAATATTAAACATTTACTAAAATAGACAGTTTGGGCCCCCTGCCCCGTGGGAATGAAAATTAGGAGTTCAGTACCCTATCGTAATAGAATATAGACCCTTTATTTTTGTATATACTAAAATGGGTTAAGATACATTAATTTTCTCAGTATTTTAATCTAATACTAATTTTTATACAGCTAATATAAGAAAAAAACGACATTTAGGGCCCCGTGGGCCCATTCGGTGAAAGATCGTGAAAAATTGAAAAATTGAGTTGGGGAAAATACATTAAACATATCCGATGAGAAGACATTTGCTGTCCCTGGCCCCGTAGGAATGGACATTTGAAGTAATGTGCCTACAGTATTTTAATATGGGCTACCAAGTTTTTGTATTTAAATTTCGGTTAAGATCCATTCATTTACTCAGTAGCTAACGCATAAACTAATTTTTATATATCACATATAACCAAAAAAGACATTAAGGGCCCCGGGGCCCTTTCTGTGCAAGATATAAAGCTCAAAACCCCTGTTCATTTCAATTTGTATAATAATGGATACATGTGTCATTATTTGTCAAGATTGTTAATGACTGAATGGTGAATACAATCTTAAACGATGAAGAAATGTGAATTTTTAGGCCCCCAGCCCCAAAGGAATTACTATTTGCAGTTCAGTTCCCTATAGTATTTTAATTTTGGCTATCAAGTTGTCATATTAAAAGTTTGGTTAATATCCAACAATTTACACAGTAGCTAGCGCTTAAACTAATTTTTATATAGCTCATATTAGCAAAAATGATATTATGGGCCCCCGGCGCCCCATTAGTGTTAAATTTAGAAAACAAAGTTGCCAGTTACCATCCCAGGTAGGTACTTAACAGTCTCCAAAAATTTCATGACGATCGGATGAATGGTTTAGTCAGCTATAAAGGACATGCACACACACACACACATACATACTTTGAATTTTATTAATATAGATTATAGTCAAAAATACTTTTAAAGTGAATTTTTAAACACGTTGTCTTGAAGAGGTTTAATAAGAATATACTTAAGTGTTGGATAGGACATGTAGTAACTTTATGTTAGTCTTTTGTTTAAAATTAAACTTCATTACAAAAATTGAACTGCAATGTGCAACAGCCTAAGCTAGTCAAAAGTGCGGTAGCAGAATAAATTTCTTGTGAATATAGCCGGTATAAGTATAATTTGTTTTATATAATCTCAAATATTCTCGTGATTTCATAATCTATTTGAATTCGTCATGTTTCCTCCTTTTTTTGAAAGCGGGAATGGGAAAATAACATTGGCTGAAATGTGAAAGTAAATTTCATTTTAAGAATTTAAAAAAACAACAACAAAAAAACAAACAAACAAACAAAAGACACACAAGCATGGGTAGGACAAGACGAGAACAGTTATATAACGGTTACTGGATCATATCAATCTACGACAAAACAAGCATGGGTAGGACAAGACGAGAACAGTTTTATAACGGTTACTGGATCATATCAACCTACGACAACACAAGCACGGGAATGACAAGACGAGAACAGTTATATAACGGTTACTGGATCATACCCAAGTCACCACGAATGGGAAAGTTCATTGTGGCGCCACTAGCATATATCAATGCTTATCAACTAAGATAATTATTTACTGTGCATTATGTCAGTTCATGTTAATTGTGCTGGTAATTAGATGTATCAACCATTAAAAATTGTCACATACCTGTACTCTTTGTGACAGTAGTTAAAGTTTATTGTGAGGGCACTAACATATAGAAACACTTTAAAGCTGTGACATTTATTCACTTGTTGTGGTGTGAATTCAAGTTTATTGTGTCGACAGTAGGATACATCAATACTAGAAACTCTTACATTTTGTTTTGCTTTGTACCAATTAGACAAACAGAGATAACGAATGAGGGGTAAGAGTATTATTGTAATTTGTTGTTGGTAACAGTATTATTGTAATTTGTTGTTGGTAACAGTATTATTGTAATTTGTCGTTGGTAACAGTTTTATTGTAATTTGTTGTTGGTGAAAGTATTATTGTAATTTGTTGTTGGTAACAGTATAATTGTAATTTGTTGTTGGTAACAGTATAATTGTAATTTGTTGTTGGTAACCATTAACAACAAAATGTTACAACTTTTGTTTCCCAAGATTAAATGGCAGTGAGAGAGACAATAACGAGGAGTACACACTGAGGGGAAGGGCTGAACACAGAGAGGTCACAGTAGAATGAGAGGGAGGGCTGAACACATAGATTTTACAGTAGAAAGAGAGGGAAGGATGAACACAGAGAAGACACAGTAGAAAGAGAGGGAAGGATGAACACAGAGAAGACACAGTAGAAAGAGAGTGACAGTAAAACGTGGATATTGCAGACGAACTTTCTTTGCTGAAGATTATTGAGTATCCCGTTCGTGTAAGAACTGCCAACTGTGAGTTTCATACCCGCGACTCTGTACGTCAGCAGAGCACGCATGCCGCTAGACAACTGTGTCCCTTTATTTTTATACATAAACTCATATAAAGTAAATTCACATTATATAAGGAGTTGATATTTGTTTGGAGACTTATATTTCTACATTTAAAAATTTTCGTTTTTACTTTGGACTTACATTTACAAGAAAATATGTATCGTTTGAATGGGGCAAGGGAGAGAGGGCTACACCATACGTTAACCGTTAGTAACTAAGCCATAAAGGACAAACAGACATACATGCAGATTTGACATTTATATATATAACGAACAAGATGAACTATGGACACGAATTATTTAAATGGAACTAATTCTTACTGGTGGTAGGTAAATACATGCAATTTATTAAAATGTTTTCCCTTTATTAAAGGGATCGAAGTCAAGTGGATGGCCACTTATATAAACACATTCTATT
>CALYLW010002179.1:7319-71235 GCA_944989445.1 Ampullaceana balthica | reverse complement strand
ATAAATATTTTTGTATTAATGACGCAACCTCCATATTCACAGGTAAATTATTACAATAAATTGATGTTCAAAGTTTCATCATCGGAGAGTTGTTTATGTTGACTACGATGTGCTATTTAATTTATAACATTGTAGTCGGACTTATACAATTTTTATCAATCATTATAGTTTAAAATAGTTTAATAATGTCAAACAACAACAACATATACGAGTTATTACGAGTAGGATATGCATTTTATGTAAATAAGCTTTCTAAAACAGAGGATTTTTTAAATTAAAAGAATGAAAAAAATAACAAAATAATAATATAAGACTATAAGACTTCACTTTAATTCAAAACTATTCAAATGAGAGGTGTAGAATGGTAGTGAGTATACTCTATGAATCATGTTTAAAAATGAGTTATTATGTTTAAATTTTTATAACTATATACTACTGTGGCAAGGAGTCTGCCATCGATCGTAGAAATTACGCTAAACAAAAATTTCGTTTACGTACGAATCTATGAAATAGAAACTAATATTTAATTATGAGGTTATAAAGGATGGATGAAGGTACGTTTAAAGATAATATTTGCCTCTGCCCGCCCTCCTTGGTCATAACACAAGAAAAAAACTAAAATGCTTGCCATGAGTCTAGATCATAACTATATAAATCTAAATTATATTTCCATACTTTGTTAAGGTGCAAAAGATCATCAAAAGATAATATTACTAGAATCATAGGAAAAATCTCAAATGATTTACACAGAGGTTACACATCCCCCCCCCACCCCTCTCTCCCCACCTCATCAACCTCCACCCAATCCCCTCCTCCAACTATCCCCCCCCCTCCCCCCCCCACCGCCAAATCACCCCCACCCCCCACCTCCTCACCTCCCCACCCCCCCCCGCCACACCTCCACCCACACGCCCGCCCCCCCCACCCCCCCCCCCCCCCCCCCACTCCCCCCCCACCCCCCACCCCACCCCCCCCACCTCCCCCCCACCCCCCCCCCCCCCCCCACCCCCCACCCACACACAACCCCCCACCCCTCCCTCAATCCCAACACAAATATCACCACCCCGCAACCCGCCTTCTCCAACCCCCCCCCCCCCCATCCTCCTCGCCCCCCCACCCCCCCGCCCCAATCCCCACCCACCCACGCCCCCCCGCACCAACTCCCCAAATCCCCCCGCGCTCCCTCATACCCCCCCCGCCCCCAACCCCCAAATCCTAGACCCACCCCACCGCCACCATTCCCCCCCACACCACCCCCCCGCAACCCCTCTCCTCACCCCAAATTTTGTTCAGCTAAGGCTAAGGCTACCCTAAGATTAGGAGCCGTCCATAAAGTAAGTCACGCACCAGAGGGAGGAGGGGGTGTAAAAAAGTGTGACAGGGGAATACATTGTGTGACAGTTTGTGTTAATAAAAAATTAGTTATGTTCGAAAGAGTGACGTACTTTAGGTGGGGGGGGGTTAAAAATAGCGTGGCATACTTTATGGACGGCCCCTTATTTTAATTAGTTAATTGGGCCTATGCCTATATATATTTACATTAATTTATTTTATACATAATTACTTATTGGCAATTTTTTCCTATTTTATTACCCCCCCCCCTCCGGCCACAAAAAACTTAGACACCCTTCCAAGATGACGTCACAGAGCTTTGCTGCGCGGAACCAACAAAAAAAACAAATAAAAAAAACAAAACAACTCCTCCGCCAAACAACGGAACATACGGAATTTTACAGTTTGGCGTCACCCCTTGTGATGGTGTCACCCGGCAGTGGCGTAGCTAGGGGGTGCAGGGGGGACATATGTCCCCGGGTGCCACATTAGGGGGCGCCAAAATGAGTATTAAAATTAATTATTTAAATTAATTTTGATGAAAACTAATGTACTTCAAATACGTTTGCAAGATTGAATTTTGGAGCTCCACAAATATCTTCTTTACAAACCAGTTGGCAAGCATGATTTTGGCACCACCATTGAGCATTAAGGGGCGCCATGTGGCTTTTCAAACTAAAAAAGTAACCATTAAAGAATCATTTTTAGGTTTTGTTCATATACATTCCAAAGACGCAGCAAGCCTTGAAAGGGTTATCGTAGAGAAACTGGAATATGTTAACATACCTCTAGCCGACTGTCGGTCAAAATAACATAACAATGCTGATGCAATGACCAGTGGCGTAGCTAGGGTCATCTACGCCAGTGGACATGACACAAATTTTGCGCCCCTTCCCGGACCGACAATGAGCCCCCTAGAAATTTTTTGAAATTTTGCGGTTTATATGGTTCATTTTCGAAGCATCTGGTATTTTAATGAATTACAATACAGACTAATAATTTTCTATGCGATTTAAGGAAAAATCTGTCAGTCCGAGAATGGGTGCAGAATTTGTGTAATGTCCCCAGGCGCAGATGACCCTGGCTATGCCACTGTCACCTGGTGCGGTCCACCGACGTACATTAACATCTGATTACATTATGTCTGGCCAATACTTTTAACTTTGTTGAATGTATTTTTAATTGGTGCATGTACAAGAAAAACAACAATCCAAATAAAATACAAAACCTATAGCTACTATGAATCATCTTTTTTAAATACCCATATTTAATAAGTTTTAAAAAAATTAATACATATAAAAAAAATTAAAAGCTAACCTACTATTACTATTACTATTAGACTTATCACCATCACTTGAAATATTATACAAACAATTTAATCATATTCTCTTGAAATATAACTAAGAAAATGTAACTGTCCTATAAATTACTTATTCCATAAAACTTCAATTCATTTGTTATTGTACTATACACATATATTGTAAAATTCTCTGACCAATAAGAACCATATGCACTTACAATTTTATTTGAGGTGAGTGATGTGTATTATAAACAGGACTGAATACAAAAATTTCATCAAACATAAAATAAGAAATGTATAATTAAATAAAAAGTAGCAATTTATTACAGTTTAATGCAACATGGCCTAAACTATTTTATTTACTTATAAATAAATTATATGTAATAAAAACATAGCAGACACTAAGATGTAATCAGAAGGTGTATTCAGGTTATTTATAAATAAAAACCATATTATTTTTACTTGAAAAAAATGCAGGATATTAAGTTAATAATATTTTTCTTTTTAAACTTTAGAAAATGAAGATTGTTAAAATTTATTGCTAAAAGCCAAATCTGAAAATGAAAACATATATATACTTTTATGAAATATTGCACTCATTAGCTTTCACTTTCATAATTTTTTTTTCAAGTCCCAAACACTTTTACTCTTTTATTTTTATGTAGAAACAAGATTATTCACTATAATTTATTGTCAAAATTTGAATGAAAGACACATTAAAAACCATAACTTTATTTTTGAATACATTTTGAAACTGCATGTGTGTATAGGTGCTCAAATCATGTAATTATCATTGTGTATATATATATATTATTTTATATACATTATATTTATATATATACAATATATTAAAAATGTATGTAGCATTGAAAGGAACAAGTAATGTTTAGATTTAATTATTAGTTATAATTTGTATAAATCAAATATAGATTTACAAACTTTTTAATTTTTCAAAAAACATTCACAACAACAGATTATTTAATAATAACTCCTATTTAAAAAAACATTTATTTTAGTTTAATTTAAATGCATTACTTTTGATTAATGATTACTTGTTTTCCTTTCAAATTGTTTAGATTTATTAAAATTCTTATTTATTAGATATTCATCTTTTCTTTGGTCTTATTACTATTACTCTAACCAATTCTCTACAAATTGGAGAAAAAAATGTTAAATAGAGCCCAAATCTATTTTAGTACTTAAGCCTTTCAATCCTAATCTTTCAACTTCTCAATATCATTCTAGCAGTGATGGCTTTTAAATTTTTGTGTTTAGGCAAGGAACAAAATTGCCTCAACATAGAGTAATTTGATACAACTACAATTAAAACAGTAACCTAATTTTGGTTGTTTAAAAAAAAATATTTACAATACTATTAAACATTTATTGATATAAATTTCAGATGGTTGGTAACTAGTTTCTAATCATGATAACTACTGAAATGATCTGGTGATATTTCATGATTTTCAAAATAATTTGCTTATTTTACAAGTCTTGTGGTAGTATTGAATCTAAAACATATTAAAGTCTCTTAGCCTTGTAATAACAGAAAGAGGATAAAAATGAATTTATATACATTTATGTAAGTAGTAAGAATAGTAATGAGGAATTTGTTTCATTCTTCATAATTAAATTAATTTTTTTATATCTCTTGCTCCAATAACTTAGTAGAGTGACTTGGTATCGAATAGGATTCAAACATGCTGTCATCATCTGTCTTTTTCTGTCTTATCTATACAGACGCTCCTTCTATGCAGAAGATAGTTGCGTCCACAGACCATGACAGATGATCTGTTGGCAAGTGATGCAGCATTCACAGGCCACGGCTTTGTGGGTTCCACGCATTACCCAGCCGCCTAACTACATGTAGTGTTAGGTACCCATTTGGAGCGGGGTGACTCAGGGACGCCCTAGGCCCCGGGAACAAACCCTTGCCTTCACACGGATTCGAACCCGTGACCATCGGTACGACAGTCCAGTGCGCTGCCACTCGACCACCGCGTCCCCTATCTAAATGAAAGTCGGTGCTATTGGATGTAGTCTATTCTTTCTGAAAAACAAATATGCATATTTTTAACTATCTTTAAAAAAAATATTTAAAACTCAATATATTAAAAAAAAGGACATGTTGCTAAAATTTGGAAATTTACATTGTTTTGGTAATTTAAATTATGTTTTACTCTTTCATTGCTATGCAAGAAATAAGGTAGAAAAACCTTTATGTTTAAGTTTATGTATGCGCGTCTAAATAAATAAAAATAATACAAGGGAAAAGTATGCTAGTTACAAAAAATATAAATTAAAAATAAATTGGAAAAAAAAATATTCAAAATATTTTCTTAAATTTTAATTAAATTTTATTTTTAATGATTAATCGATTAATTTATTGTTATTTTCCGCAGCCCTATTTTCAATATTAATATTTTAATAAAAGTTATTAGTATTATAATATAAATAAGCAAATTCATTCGATAATAGTAATAATACTATTAATAATATGACAATTATGTTTTGTTATTGTTATTAAGTTATTATTAATTAATTCAAAGTGATTCATACATTCCAGGTCTATGGTACATATTGATAATGTTAAATTTAGATATTAATATTTTTTTTATTAATAATATAATATTATATCATAATATAATATTTATGTGCTTTCCTTAAAAACTAAGCTATAATATAAAAAAAAATTAATAATAACTGAACTTACCATTATGATTTTGAAGTTTCTTGAACTTGATAACTTGTCAGTGATCAGTAACAGCAGACTATTTCTAGTAGTAGTAGTAGTAGTTGTAGTAGTAAGTTAGAAGTACAAGTAGCACTATTACTATTATTAGGCCTATTATGTCACGAAGTATGATCAGAGTATTTGTTCGATTCAAATTTTGTCCTTTAAAGTGAAGACGTCGCGTATATTATTAGATTTTAAAGACCATTTGGTATGCTGAGGATTTGTTTTCATTGTGAATATTAGCGTATTATCCTTGTTTTCATTACGATTTTGTAGAGCTGATATATAATAATTCGACTAGATCAAAGAAAGTGGCAGCCATTAAAATTAAGATCAGCTGTAAAGTCAAGTCACGTGATTAATGTTTACTTCTATTACACCTGCATTCGCCAATAAAATAGTGCGTTTGATCAAATGCTCGCGCGAGCATTTGATAGTCTGGCCCAACCTTTATATAACTTATCATCAAATCAGATGTAACTATGTCGTCACGTGTTTTTTTTTCTCGTTACAGACGATTACAGAAGATTAGCGCTTCCTTATTCCATGTGAGCAACTATGACAAGGAATATATGTGAATTTTGTTTCTAATCTTGTGAACCATATTTTATTAATCATATTAACTATATGTTAATGAAATTAAGATATACGGGGCACAGAATAATCTTTGCTATTCATTAGCATTGTATCCCTAAGTATACGGATCGAAGATAAGTGGCGTGCCACTTAGATAAAAATGTCTTTCTATTTCGACAAAACAAATAAGAGAAGAGACACATTAGGTTGAACAATTGAACATGCATATAATAAATGTCATTACACTAAGAATTTTCAAAGGTTCTGTTGTTTTAAATAAAAAAAATAATGTTTAAATCTATTGTCCATTAGAGTTCAATATTTATATTTACAATTTTAAGTTGCATACACAATAACATTTATGTCATTTGAATTTAATATTTCTAAAATAATTGTAAAGTAAACATTGATTAAATTTGTAAACAAATATCAGGATATTCTCAATAATTTGAAGGCTAAGATTTTTTAATGTACATCGTCGTATTAAATAAATAAGTACCGGTGCAATTTGGTGCGGCGCAAAAAATGTACAGCCATCATATATTAGGTCAAAATTCTTTTGCAAGAAGACTGTGGACTTCTTTACTGGCTAAAAAGTAGATATTCTATTAGCCATACGTTTGTACTTGTCTTCTAATGATAATTGTGCAATGAGCCTAAATCATAAGAAATTTGAAGGTGTTTATTATAAGTCCAGTCCAGACGTCAAGCCAGGAAAGATCGTGTACGAACCCCTCCTGATAGCATCCCGCCAGGAAGGATATCAATATGTTAAAATAAAACTAGATCAGGCTTAGAATAAAAATCACGGTATTGGCAGCAGAGAGAAAAGGGAGAGGGACATTGTTAAGAAGCGGGTCAGAAGGCTGGAAAGTTTTAAGAAAAGTGTGTAGAATGAAAAGTCTTAAATTCTCGTTCATTTTGTTGTGAGATGTGCAGGTATTGTATTGTTCATTAAAGTTAAAATTCTTCATTGCTTAAAAGTGGTGTTAGCATGAATCATTCAATTCTCTCGTACACTAATTTAATTGATATAAATAACGAAAGCCTTCAATCAGACATGAAAGACGTGTGTGACAAAGGATCGTGTACAAAACCCTGCTGATGGCATCCCAATCATGCGGACTTACGTTTCGTACAAGAATAGGGCTTATAAGCCACCAAAGGACATTCGTACTGCCTCAGATATTTGTGCAGCTTTTACCAGCTTCATAAATTGTGCGGACATTCCAATTAAAGCGTCAATGACGGTGGTGGTCCTGGTAGAGATAATGGTTGTCGGCCTAATAACGTTCAGATTTTTCTATCACGATGTCTACCTCGTCTAGGAATCCATCCTCTCCCTGGACTGTAATGTCGTTTTGTTGCTCACTTTGGTGTTGCTGTAACATACAACTTTACGTGGCAGGTTTATTAGCAAAATATAAACAAACGTGGCTGTCTAAGAACATGAATAACATAAATATGATGAGAGTGGCCCTCGTCGATCACGATGGACAAACAACGAACAGGTAAAGCTAAAATGTAATTTAAACATATTTTATATCAAGTTTTTTTATTTGATATATTTCTTGTTGAATTGTGTCTGTTAAAGATTTAGTGTACATGTGTTTGTTGAGTATTACATTACTTCTTCACTGCTAATAAACATACATTTGGAAGAAAATCAACAACCCTGAGCATATTGCTCTTCATGTGTCTTATCGGCTAAACCCTCCAGGCAACTATGTCCCCACCTCCAAGGAAACCTAACAGCTGGGGACCCCACCCCAGAAGGTTGCTTCTGAAGCGGCTGCCTGGGTATCCAGGACATGGTCGAAGATGCCACCCACTAAAAGTGACCTCACAAAGGGGAGGGGTGGGGTGAAATTTTCTACTTCGACTCGCTACAACCTCGGCGCCAACCCGGCTCGGCATACAAGTTTTAATGGTTAAGGACTGCCACTGGGCGGGGGATCATCATAGGGCCAACCTGAGAGTATTACCCCACATTCGAAGGTTTCCCTAAAGAGCTAGCGTCCGCTAAATTAATCACGGTACCTTTTGTAATCCGTGCTGGCGCTCCTGGTCCTAAACCGGTACGGCTCACTAGTGAACATAATGGGGTTTCACCGCATCTAAGTTTGTATTTTTTATATTGTTATTTATTTATATTCGTTTTATTTGTGTACCTTGTTTGTTTATTGAGGAAGGCTCTTAGCCGAAACGTTCGTTGTTTTTGTTACGTCCTTTCAGGCTAACACATACCCTGTTTACATGTTATACATTTATTAATACCTCTCACTAGCGGTTTGATAGTGAGGGGGATGAAACGGTCGCCTCGGATAACCCGACCCTCAACGGGTACTTAGGTTTTCATCCTCGATATTGCATCTGACGCTCTGTCTAAGATCCGTGCAGTGACAGTAATCATATTTGACTAGCACCAAACACCTAACCAGACTAAGAAATTGGTTAAGTCTTGGTAATTTCCCTGGCTCCCAAATTTTAGCACGTAGCACAGCAAATGCATTCAGCTATGCAAGAAATAAGGAATAAAAACCTTGTTTACGTATGCACGTCTAAAATATAATATTAATATCAGGGAAAAGTATGTAAGTAACAAAAAAATTTAAATTATTAATAAATTGGAACAAAAATTGAAATATTTATTTCAATTTTTCTCGAAATTTAACCGATCAAATTAATTTTATTGAATTACATTTTTTACGATTAATCGATTAATTAATCCTTAATATCCGCAGTCCTAATATTTAAATATATATTTTTTTATTAAAGGAAGGTAATTAAACAATGCTTTTTTGTATCTTGAGGAGAAATTTTACAATTTAAATGATATTACAAAATTGTGTATTATTTATTTAAAAATAGGACCAAAACACTCAATTTAAATGTCAAAGAATTATTTCCCCTAGTTACAAAGCGTTTTATACACATTTATAATGTGGACGACACATCACAATACATTATGTTTAAGAACTAACCCGACAATGCAGAACGTAATAATGTCGAGGTTATCCTTGAGATACGCATTTTTCAACTGAACTTTTTTAATATGAATTCGGACATGGAATGGGTTGTCTCAGGAAACCTAGGAAACCAATGCTATGTTAACATTTAAAACCTATAATCTGTTAACATTTAAAACCAATACTCTGTTATTATTTAAAACCAATACTCTGTTAACATTTAAAACCAATACTCTGTTAACATTTAAAATCAATGCTCTGTTAACATTTAAAACCAATACTCTGTTCACAGTTAAAACCAATACTCTGTTCACAGTTAAAACCAATACTCTGTTCACATTTAAAACCAATACTCTGTTAACATTTAAAACAAATACTCTGTTAACATTTAGAACTGTATTAAATGTTCAAGGAACACGTGACTGTATTGAAGGACAATAATCTTATCTGTGGAAAAATCGTCTGAAACAGATAATAATAACATAAGATGATAATTTAAAATAAATAATAGAAAAAATGTATACAAAATGGTCTCTAAATTGTTTATAACATGTTAGTCAATCCAATATATAACAGTAAATGACGTCAACTTCTGTCGTATGCAACTTTTTTTTGTAGTTTTAATGTATTTAATGTGACGCTGTACTTCATATCATAGTGACCTTCTTTCTGTCTTTCACCCTCTTGTCAGATACAATTGACTGGTAGATAATGTACAAATGCAAATTTAAAAAGTATGGAGCATATATATCGCTTACTTATTACCATTGCTTGTCAAAATATATATATATATATGTATGTATGGCATATATATTAGTGCTGCGGTAATTAACGATTAATTTCTCGATTAATCGTTACTTTTTTATGGATTAAAATTATTTTAATCAATAAAAATTCGATTAAAATTTAAGAAAATATTTATAATATTTTTTTTTAAATTTTACTAATAAATAATTAATTATTAATAATTAATAATAATTTATATATTTTTTACTTACAAACTTCTCCCGCGTAATATTATAATTTAGGTTATTAATAAATGTGGACCGGCTGTCGTCAACTAAAAAATGGCTGACATCATCAGCGCAGTTAAATTGAAACATGGAACTCGAGGGTTGAGCAGAGTTTATGTTTTTAAGCTAACTGCTGGTGGCAAAGTCGAAGATGGTGAAAAAGTTTACTGTGTTCACTGAAATAAACAATTATCTTTTAAAGGATCAAATACATCGCTGACGTACCAGCTTCAGCACAGACATCCGATCAAGTATCAACACAATGTCATAAAATTTAGTTCAAAATATTCTTAATTTTCAATGTCTGTGAGACAGAGAAATAACTCAATAAATTTTTAAAAAGTCAATTACCTGTTTTTGTTACTTCCCTTGAAATGTTCAGTTTAATGACGTCATAAATTTCTATTTTGGCTTTCATCGAAATTAACGATTAATTAATCGATAATTTTTCAAAAGTTAACGATTAAATTTAAATTAATCGATAACAGCCCTAATATATATATATATATATATATATATATATATATGTATATATATATATATATATATATATATACTAGAGGCAAGTAGCCGGCTTTTCCAGGGTTTAAAATAACGTTTTCTGTAGAAGCGTACACAACTGTTTATTTGCATTCTATCGAGCTGATAATTTAATTTTTTTTCGTATGTTATCATTGCGGTAGGGACTCAACAACTTCTCAAAGTTTCATGCTCCTATGTACACGGGAAATTATATATTTAATGATGAGTCTGATTTATATAGCTCATATTAGGAAAAAAACTAAATTTTGGCCCAAGTCCCCATAGTGAGTGACAATTTTATACTTTTTTCGCATGTTACCTTTGCGGGAGGGTACTCGAAAACTTCCCAAAGTTTCATGCTTCTACACGGTAAGTTGGAAATAATTTATGAGTCAGATTTATATATGGAAAAAAAACCTACATTCATGCCTCTGGCCCCCCAGTGAGTTATGATTTTAATATTTTTTCGCCAGTTACAATTTTGGGAGGGTACATAAAAATGTCTTAAAGTTTCTACCTACACGGGAAGATGAGGAATTAGTATTGATTCAGTTTTACATAGCCCATATAAGGAAAAAACGGTTTTGGGGCCCCCGACCACCCATGAGTGGAAATTTTTACATTCTTTTCCACCGATTATTGTCATAAGAGTGTATTCAGCGAGTTTCCAAAGTGTCATGCTTCTACCTACATGGGAAGTTGGAGAATTAGTGTTGAGTCAGTTTTAAATATAAGAATAAAACTACATTTGGACCCCGGCCCCCAGTAAGTGATAATTTTAATATTTTTTAACCTGTTACCATTGCCAAATGTTACTTAACAACCACCAAAACTTTCATGCTTCTACCTACACTGGAAAGAGGATATTTTTTTTATTTTTTATTTTTTATAGAGCTCATTTTAGGAAAAACTACATTTTGGGCCCCCGGCCCCAAGTATCTTATATATATGGAACGAAACCCTGTTTAAGAACCTTTCCCATGTAATTTTGTGTACGTGTACCAAATTTCACGTTATTTGGTTGTCTGGATCTTGAGTTATTAGGGAACAGACAGACAACAAATGCGTCTTATATGTATACTAGGGGCAAGTACCCGGCTTCGCCCGGGTTTAAAATAAGGTTTTCTGTAGAAGCGTACACAACTAACTGTTTACTTGCATGCTATAAAATGGTACATTTAACAGTGTATGTGCTGCATGGCTTAATTTCAAGGATGTCACCATCCTCATCTTTCACAATAACAGTTTTGAGATCTTCAAATGAAATAGGTCCCCGAATATGGTGCAGCAGGAGGCGCATGTGAAATGCTTCTCTGTTGTGAGGATGCACAGTGTACACTCTTCCCAAGGCATTGTCTGTCACATATCCCGGGAAGTCTGCAAGAGGTATACCTTTTTTCGGATTTGCCAGACCTTTTGACTGGCATCCCAGCGAAAATGTCTAGGCACTTCAGAATACAGCAATGTTTTTGCAAGAGGATCTGTTTTGCAGAGATCAAAAAACGCTGTTAATGTAGTCTTTGTTGGAGTGTCTGTCAAATGTGCTGTTGGCTGTCCTGGTTTATAGTATACTCCTTGGCCTCCTTCAAGATGTACTGCCAAGTGAACAACTGTTGGATACCTTTGATGGATGGGAAAGTTAAGCAGGCGCCACACTGCCTCACTGCTACTAATGTATCGTCCTTGTTGATAATTAATTGGTAACCCCATCAAGCCTGTTCGGCATTTCATTTGCAACAGTAAACATGGCTGCATCACTTCCCTTGGTAACATAATTGCAAATCTACTTGATGCTTGTGTTTCTATGACGTACATAGGTCATTCCATCCTGTGCATATTCATGCATGTAACGGGGCCCTCCACTGAAGGATGAAGGCAGCACCACTAATTTGCCAAGATTTTCAGAAGTCACATTGTTGTCATTCCTTACTGCCTCTAATAGTACACCATAGTCCTCAGCTCTAAGTTTTGTTTGGTTGAGTCTGATGAAACGCAATCTCTCATTCTCAACCTTAGCATACATATCCACTATGTATTGCTGGAAAAGGCGCGGGCATCTGAGGAGTGTATTAAATTCGTTGACTCTTTGCATCATGCGATATGCATAGTAGTCATTGCTTGTGGCCTTGTTTACATCTTTTATGTTCAAATCATAGCCATCTTCTCCTCTAACAAATAGCAGAGGATACTGAAGTGGATCATATGACCTGTGAGTGTCTTGAATCCTTTGAAGTGGCATTTGTGAGCAACTTCTTGAATGCAGCACAATGTCTCTACGATCACCTAGCTCTCCAGCAATCATGATGCCACTTCACTAACAGATGGTGCATTGAATCTGCCTTTGTGTTCCTTTAATGGTGCTTTGCCGGAAATTTTGATTTTGTAGTCCACTTGAGTGTTATCCATAATCTCAGCAGCCATTTTAAATGACCTCACATAGCTGTTATGCTGATGCAGCATTCTTTGCAGTTTGAGGACAATGTTTCTGTCAACAGGACTGTCAAGCAAATCCAGTCGTCTTTGCACTTGCTCATCTTCTCCCAAGAAGTAAATCTGGAGATATTTGCTGTCTACAGCATTGACTGGATGAAGAGGTCCAGCATGGTGGTACACTTGGCCTTGGACCTTGAATGTTGGTGTCCACCCGTTATTCACGACAACATTAGACTTGAAGGAAGTCACGGCAAACATATTATTGAATAGTCTAATAAGTTTCACAAAGTCCTTTGATTGTGCAGTTTCACCATTCAACAGAATGCACAATGGTTCTGGTGGCTTTAGAATTGGGGGCAGTTTGACTTTACCACTGGAACAGCACATGCCTGGAGTTTCTTTGCTCAGCTGTTTCAGCTGCTCTGGGAACTCTGTGGCGGACCTGATCTGCCTGGATTTTATATATTTTTTTTTCGTATGTTATCATTGCGGGAGAGTACTCAACAACTTCCCAAAGTTTCATGCTCCTATTTACACGGGAAGTTGGATATTTAATGATTAGTCTGTTTTATATAGCTCATATTAGGAAAATACCTACATTTTGGCCCAAGGCCCCCTAGTGAGTAATAATTTTATATATTTTTTTCGCATGTTACCATCGCGCGAGGGTACTCAAAATCTTCCAAAAGTTTCATTCTTCTACTTACATGGTAATTTGGAGAATTATTGATGAGTCAGTTTGATATATGAAAAAAAACTACATTCAGGCCTCTGACCACCCAGTGAGTGATAATTTTTATTAATGTTTCGCCAGTTACCATTTTGGGAGGGTATATAACAACTTCACAAAGTTTCATGCTTCTACCTACACAGGAAATAGGAGATTTAATGATGAGCCTGATTTATATAGCTCATTTAAGAAAAAACTACGTTTGGGCCCCCGCCCACCCCCCTACCCAGTTAGTGATAACTTTATACTTTTTTCGACTGTTACCATTGCGGGAGGGTACTCAACGACTTTCCAAATTTTCATGCTTCTACCTACTCGGGAATATGAGGAATTGGTGTTGATTCAGTTTTATATAGCCCATATAAGGAAAAACCGGTTTTGGGGCACCCGGCCACCCATGAGTGGAAATGTTTACATTATTTTTCACCAATTATCGTCATAATAGTGTATTTGGCAAGTTCCCAAAAGTTTCATGCTTCTACCCTCACGGGAGGTTGGAGAATTAGTTTTGAGTCAGTTTTAAATATACGGAAAAAAAATACATTTTGGCCCCGCCCCCAGTAAGTGATAATTTATATAATTCATTTTTCTGTTGTATGGGGTTTATTTGTTTTAAAGAAACATTTCGAAACGCAATGTTTGAGCTTAAAATGTGCCCTGCTGGTTTCGTTTAAGTTATGCAAAAAGTATAAACACAGTTGCTTAGCTACAGTGTTTATGCCACCCAGGGATGGACGATATTATTGACTCCTACCCTCGCCGATAAAAGGAAAAAGCTTGATCGGACGACTGGATAAAATACATATAGAATATACAAAAAAGAAACAGTGTAAAGTAAAAAAATATGTAATTTGCAAACAAATTTTATAAAAATATATACGTAATCTTGTTAGAGGCGCAACATTAACAGACATAAAAATAAACCATTTCATAACATTTAGTTCACAACAAAAAACACACACACTCACTGATTCACACATGTGCACACAAATACTTAAACGCACACCCACAGCGGTATATTAACAATTAAAAATATAAATTAAAATAATAACTGCTCTTTTCACTTTGTTTCCTATTTACAAATTAATATGAACTCAAACTATGACGTCACATCACATTATTTTATGGCAATAAACGCCATCTTGTTAATCTCGACACCAAAATGTTTAATATTTTTACGTCTTAATTTTCAATAATTTTTATTTTATATAGCTCATATAGGGAAAAACTACATTTTGGGCCCCCAGCCCCCAGTATCTTATATATATGGAACGAAACCTGTTTAATAACCTTTCCGGTATAATTTTGTGTACGTGTACCAAATTTCACGTTATTTGGTTGTCTGGATCTTGAGTTATAAGGGAACAGACAGACGACGGACAGACAACAAATGCGTCTTATATATATAGAGATACTAGGGGCAAGTACCCGGGTTTCCCGGGTTTAACAACAACAGCAACCACAACAGCAACAACGACAAAAACAACAACAGAAACAGCAACAGCAACAAAAACAACAAAAACAAAACAACAACAAAAACAACAAAATCAACAACAAAACAACAACAAAACAACTACAACAACAACAGCAACAACAACAAAGCAACAACAACAAAGCAACAACAACTTGAATGACATTGTCGTCGCAGGGCAAGGGATGTGGACAACAACAACAACAGCAAAAACAACACAAAAGCAACAACAGCAACAGCAACAACAACAGCAACAACAACAGCAACAACAACAAAAACAACAACAGCAACAACAACAAAAACAAAACAACAACAAAAACATCAACAACAAAACAACAACTACAACAACAACAGCAACAACAACAAAGCAACAACAACAAAACAACAACTACAACAACAAAAGCAACAACAACAAAGCAACAACAACAACAAAATTATTTTATGGCGATAATCGCCTTCTTGTTAATCTCGACACCAAAATGTTTATTAATGTGCGTCATTATTTTACGTCTTAATTTTCAATAATTTTTATTTTATATAGCTCATATAGGGAAAAACTACATTTTGGGCCCCCGGGCCCCAGTATCTTATATATATGGAACGAAACCTGTTTAATAACCTTTCCGGTATAATTTTGTGTACGTGTACCAAATTTCACGTTATTTGGTTGTCTGGATCTTGAGTTATTAGGGAACAGACAGACAACAAATGCGTCTTATAGGTATACTAGGGGCAAGTACCCGGCTCCCGCCCGGGTTTAACAACAACAGCAACAAAACAAAAACAACAAAAACAACAACAAAACAACAAAAACAAAACAACAACAAAAACAACAAAACAACAAAAACAAAACAACAACAAAACAAAACAACAACAAAACAACAACTACAACAACAAAACAACAACTACAACAACAGCAACAACAACAAAGCAACAACAACAAAACAACAAATACAACAGCAACAACAACAAAGCAACAACAACATGAAGGACATTGTCGTCGCAGGGCAAGGGATGTGGACAACAACAACAACAGCAAAAACAACACAAAAGCAACAACAGCAACAACAACAACAACAGCAACAACAACAAAAACAACAACAGCAACAACAACAAAAACAAAACAACAACAAAAACATCAACAACAAAACAACAACAAAACAACAACTACAACAACAGCAACAACAACAAAGCAACAACAACAAAACAACAACTACAACAACAAAAGCAACAACAACAAAGCAACAAAAAAAATTATTTTATGGCGATAATCGCCTTCTTGTTAATCTCGACACCAAAATGTTTATTAATTTGCGTCATTATTTTACGTCTTAATTTTCAATAATTTTTATTTTATATAGCTCATATAGGGAAAAACTACATTTTGGGCCCCCGGGCCCCAGTATCTTATATATATGGAACGAAACCCGTTTAATAACCTTTCCGGTATAATTTTGTGTACGTGTACCAAATTTCACGTTATTTGGTTGTCTGGATCTTGAGTTATTAGGGAACAGACAGACAACAAATGCGGCTTATATATATAGACTAGGGGCAAGTACCCGGCTTCTCCCGGGTTTAAAATAAGGTTTTCTGTAGAAGCGTACACAACTAACTGTTTACTTGCATGCTATAAAATGGTACATTTAACAGTGTATGTGCTGCATGGCTTAATTTCAAGGATGTCACCATCCTCATCTTTCACAATAACAGTTTTGAGATCTTCAAATGAAATAGGTCCCCGAATATGGTGCAGCAGGAGGCGCATGTGAAATGCTTCTCTGTTGTGAGGATGCACAGTGTACACTCTTCCCAAGGCATTGTCTGTCACATATCCCGGGAAGTCTGCAAGAGGTATACCTTTTTTCGGATTTGCCAGACCTTTTGACTGGCATCCCAGCGAAAATGTCTAGGCACTTCAGAATACAGCAATGTTTTTGCAAGAGGATCTGTTTTGCAGAGATCAAAAAACGCTGTTAATGTAGTCTTTGTTGGAGTGTCTGTCAAATGTGCTGTTGGCTGTCCTGGTTTATAGTATACTCCTTGGCCTCCTTCAAGATGTACTGCCAAGTGAACAACTGTTGGATACCTTTGATGGATGGGAAAGTTAAGCAGGCGCCACACTGCCTCACTGCTACTAATGTATCGTCCTTGTTGATAATTAATTGGTAACCCCATCAAGCCTGTTCGGCATTTCATTTGCAACAGTAAACATGGCTGCATCACTTCCCTTGGTAACATAATTGCAAATCTACTTGATGCTTGTGTTTCTATGACGTACATAGGTCATTCCATCCTGTGCATATTCATGCATGTAACGGGGCCCTCCACTGAAGGATGAAGGCAGCACCACTAATTTGCCAAGATTTTCAGAAGTCACATTGTTGTCATTCCTTACTGCCTCTAATAGTACACCATAGTCCTCAGCTCTAAGTTTTGTTTGGTTGAGTCTGATGAAACGCAATCTCTCATTCTCAACCTTAGCATACATATCCACTATGTATTGCTGGAAAAGGCGCGGGCATCTGAGGAGTGTATTAAATTCGTTGACTCTTTGCATCATGCGATATGCATAGTAGTCATTGCTTGTGGCCTTGTTTACATCTTTTATGTTCAAATCATAGCCATCTTCTCCTCTAACAAATAGCAGAGGATACTGAAGTGGATCATATGACCTGTGAGTGTCTTGAATCCTTTGAAGTGGCATTTGTGAGCAACTTCTTGAATGCAGCACAATGTCTCTACGATCACCTAGCTCTCCAGCAATCATGATGCCACTTCACTAACAGATGGTGCATTGAATCTGCCTTTGTGTTCCTTTAATGGTGCTTTGCCGGAAATTTTGATTTTGTAGTCCACTTGAGTGTTATCCATAATCTCAGCAGCCATTTTAAATGACCTCACATAGCTGTTATGCTGATGCAGCATTCTTTGCAGTTTGAGGACAATGTTTCTGTCAACAGGACTGTCAAGCAAATCCAGTCGTCTTTGCACTTGCTCATCTTCTCCCAAGAAGTAAATCTGGAGATATTTGCTGTCTACAGCATTGACTGGATGAAGAGGTCCAGCATGGTGGTACACTTGGCCTTGGACCTTGAATGTTGGTGTCCACCCGTTATTCACGACAACATTAGACTTGAAGGAAGTCACGGCAAACATATTATTGAATAGTCTAATAAGTTTCACAAAGTCCTTTGATTGTGCAGTTTCACCATTCAACAGAATGCACAATGGTTCTGGTGGCTTTAGAATTGGGGGCAGTTTGACTTTACCACTGGAACAGCACATGCCTGGAGTTTCTTTGCTCAGCTGTTTCAGCTGCTCTGGGAACTCTGTGGCGGACCTGATCTGCCTGGATTTTATATAATTTTTTTTCGTATGTTATCATTGCGGTCGAGTACTCAACAACTTCCCAAAGTTTCATGCTCCTATTTACACGGGAAGTTGGATATTTAATGATTAGTCTGTTTTATATAGCTCATATTAGGAAAATACCTACATTTTGGCCCAAGGCCCCCTAGTGAGTAATAATTTTATATATTTTTTTCGCATGTTACCATCGCGCGAGGGTACTCAAAATCTTCCAAAAGTTTCATTCTTCTACTTACATGGTAATTTGGAGAATTATTGATGAGTCAGTTTGATATATGAAAAAAAACTACATTCAGGCCTCTGACCACCCAGTGAGTGATAATTTTTATTAATGTTTCGCCAGTTACCATTTTGGGAGGGTATATAACAACTTCACAAAGTTTCATGCTTCTACCTACACAGGAAATAGGAGATTTAATGATGAGCCTGATTTATATAGCTCATTTAAGAAAAAACTACGTTTGGGCCCCCGCCCACCCCCTACCCAGTTAGTGATAACTTTATACTTTTTTCGACTGTTACCATTGCGGGAGGGTACTCAACGACTTTCCAAATTTTCATGCTTCTACCTACTCGGGAATATGAGGAATTGGTGTTGATTCAGTTTTATATAGCCCATATAAGGAAAAACCGGTTTTGGGGCACCCGGCCACCCATGAGTGGAAATGTTTACATTATTTTTCACCAATTATCGTCATAATAGTGTATTTGGCAAGTTCCCAAAAGTTTCATGCTTCTACCCTCACGGGAGGTTGGAGAATTACTTTTGAGTCAGTTTTAAATATACGGAAAAAAAATACATTTTGGCCCCGCCCCCAGTAAGTGATAATTTATATAATTCATTTTTCTGTTGTATGGGGTTTATTTGTTTTAAAGAAACATTTCGAAACGCAATGTTTGAGCTTAAAATGTGCCCTGCTGGTTTCGTTTAAGTTATGCAAAAAGTATAAACACAGTTGCTTAGCTACAGTGTTTATGCCACCCAGGGATGGACGATATTATTGACTCCTACCCTCGCCGATAAAAGGAAAAAGCTTGATCGGACGACTGGATAAAATACATATAGAATATACAAAAAAGAAACAGTGTAAAGTAAAAAAATATGTAATTTGCAAACAAATTTTATAAAAATATATACGTAATCTTGTTAGAGGCGCAACATTAACAGACATAAAAATAAACCATTTCATAACATTTAGTTCACAACAAAAAACACACACACTCACTGATTCACACATGTGCACACAAATACTTAAACGCACACCCACAGCGGTATATTAACAATTAAAATAATAACTGCTCTTTTCACTTTGTTTCCTATTTACAAATTAATATGAACTCAAACTATGACGTCACATCACATTATTTTATGGCAATAAACGCCATCTTGTTAATCTCGACACCAAAATGTTTAATATTTTTACGTCTTAATTTTCAATAATTTTTATTTTATATAGCTCATATAGGGAAAAACTACATTTTGGGCCCCCAGCCCCCAGTATCTTATATATATGGAACGAAACCTGTTTAATAACCTTTCCGGTATAATTTTGTGTACGTGTACCAAATTTCACGTTATTTGGTTGTCTGGATCTTGAGTTATAAGGGAACAGACAGACGACGGACAGACAACAAATGCGTCTTATATATATAGAGATATACTAGGGGCAAGTACCCGGCTATGCCCGGGTTTAACAACAACAGCAACAACAACAACAAAAACAACAACAGCAACAAAACAACAAAAACAAACAACAAAAACAAAACAACAACAACTACAACAACAACAGCAAAAACAACAAAGCAACAACAACAAAGCAACAACAACAAAGCAACAACAACAAAACAACAACAACAGCAACAACAACAGCAACAAAAACAAAACAAAAACAACAACAGAAACAGCAACAGCAACAAAACAACAAAAACAAAACAACAACAAAAACAATCAAATTAACAACAAAACAACAACAAAACAACTACAACAACAACAGCAAAAACAACAAAGCAACAACAACAAAACAACAACTACAACAGCAACAACAACAAAGCAACAACAACATGAAGGGCATTGTCTTCGCAGGGCAAGGGATGTGGACAACAACAACATTAGCAAAAACAACACAAAAGCAACAACAGCAAAAGCAACAACAACAGAAACAACAACAGCAACAACAACAAAAACAGCAACAGCAACAACAACAAAAACAAAACAACAAAATCAACAGAAACAAAACAACAACAAAAACATCAACAACAAAACAACAACAAAGCAACAACTACAACAATAACATTAACAACAACAAAGCAACAACAACAAAACAACAACTACAAAAACAAAAGCAACAACAAAAGCAACAACAACAAAGCAACAACAAAAAAAATATTTTATGGCGATAGTCGTCTTCTTGTTAATCTCGACACCAAACTGTATATTATTTTACGTCATTATTTTACGTCTTAATTTTCAATAATTTTTATTTTATATAGCTCATATAAGGAAAAATTACATTTTGGGCCCCCGGCCCCCAGTATCTTATATATATGGAACGAAACCTGTTTAATAACCTTTCCGGTATAATTTTGTGTACGTGTACCAAATTTCACGTTATTTGGTTGTCTGGATCTTGAGTTATTAGGGAACAGACAGACGGACAGACAACAAATGCCTCTTATATATATAGAGATACTAGGGGCAAGTACCCGGCTCCCGCCCGGGTTTAACAACAACAACAACAAAACAACAAAAACAAAACAACAACAAAAACAACAAAACAACAAAAACAAAACAACAACAAAAACAACAAAACAACAAAAACAAAACAACAACAAAAACAACAACAAAACAACAAAAACAAAACAACAACAAAAACAACAACAAAACAAAAACAAAACAACAACAAAACAACAACTACAACAACAACAGCAACAACAACAAAGCAACAACAACAAAACAACAAATACAACAGCAACAACAACAAATCAAAAACAACATGAAGGACATTGTCGTCGCAGGGCAAGGGATGTGGACAACAACAACAACAGCAAAAACAACACAAAAGCAGCAACAGCAACAACAACAGCAACAACAACAAAAAAAACAACAGCAACAACAACAAAAACAAAACAACAACAAAAACATCAACAACAAAACAACAACAAAACAACAACTACAACAACAACAGCAACAACAACAAAGCAACAACAACAAAACAACAACTACAACAACAAAAGCAACAACAACAAAGCAACAACAACAAAAAAAAATATTTTATGGCGATAATCGCCTTCTTGTTAATCTCGACACCAAAATGTTTATTAATTTGCGTCATTATTTTACGTCTTAATTTTCAATAACTTTTTATTTTATATAGCTCATATAGGGAAAAACTACATTTTGGGCCCCCGGGCCCCAGTATCTTATATATATGGAACGAAACCTGTTTAATAACCTTTCCGGTATAATTTTGTGTACGTGTACCAAATTTCACGTTATTTGGTTGTCTGGATCTTGAGTTATTAGGGAACAGACAGACAACCAGACAGACAACAAATGCGTCTTATATATATAGAGATAGATATATATATATAGAGAGATATAGAGATTAATGTTTATGTCAGATGTTTATGGGGTTTATTTATTTTAAACAAACATTTCGAAACTCAAGGTTTGAGCTTAAAATTTACTCTGCTGGTTTAGTTTAAGTTATGCAAAAGTATAAACACATTTGATTAGCTATAGTGTTTATGCAACCCAGGGATGGACGCTATTATTCACTCATACCCTCACCTTACGTTGAGCCTGCAACAGGTATGAGTATAAAACAAAACCGTAAAAACAACGTTTTTGACTATAAATCCCTTATATATGAGACATAACTAAAAGTATCGATTATGTTCAAACGCGACAAACATTTACAGACTGAAACCGAAATAATCTCCCCTGGCTTTAAAACTGGGGGAAGGGGGAGGGGGTTTGGAAATGGACGGGAGGCGTCAAAACTCAAAACCTGGTTAAACCACGAGATGTGTTCAACGATGGCTGGCGTGAATTCAAGTGACCAGTAAAATGTAAACAATAGCGACCTCTACATATAGTTTATATAGATAAACTAAAAATGCAATAATTTAATAACTATACATTCGATCGATCTGAATTTTTGAAACGATGCATTTTTAGTTGACACGAGCTTAAGTTTCAAATTTCAGCTCGATGGCATCACAGGAAAGGGGGTCATTTTTTACTTTTTTTTCGGGTGCCCAAGACAGAGAGACAGAGAGAGACAAAGACGGCGGTGAAGTTAATATAAGGGATTTAATAAAACGGATCCGTAAAATCAATGTTTTTGACTATAAATCCCTTATATATAAGACATAACTAACAGTATTGATTATGTTCAAACGTGACAAACATTTACAGACTGAAACCGAAATTTTGTCCCCTGGCTTTAAAAATGGGACAAGGGGGAAGGGGTGTGGACATGGACGTATGGCGTCAACACGTTAACTCCACTCCTGGTTTAAAGCACCTTTTTAAAACACGAGATGTGTTCACCAATGGCTGGCGTGAAGTCAAGTGACCCGTAAAATGTAAATAATAGCGACTTCTACATATACTTTTATATAGATAAACTAAATATGCATTAACTTAATTACGGTACGTTCGATCGATCTGAAAATTTGATACGATGTATGTATTAGGTGACATGGGTCCGTGTGCCAAATGTTAGCTCGATGCCTTTACGGGAATCGGGTCATTTTTTACTTTTGTTTTTCCGCCCGCCAAAGACAATATGTGTGTGTGTGTGTGTCAAGTGACGCCCCTGATGTGCAGACGTTGACCTCCAATCTGTACAGCCTCTTGGTAAACTCCTCTGAGTAAGTCCACGTGTGAAAGCCGTTAAGCTTCCTCGGACAGGGGAGCACTGAACTGAGCAGAGTGGAAGGAAACACGTGGTATTTTCTAAATGAGTGAGTGCATAACTCTCCCTTGTCTTTGACATTCGTCATGTGGTCAAGGGCCTCAACACAGGGAGTATTTATTTGTTGGGTTACTTCCCTAAAGTTCTCCACTTGTGTTTAAATGTTGTTAAAAGGCTGGAGTGACAGGAAATTTGATATTTTGTTGATATTATTGTTTGATGGTTTATTTCTAACCACTATTCCCCACACCTATCACGGCCAACACTGTGAGATACTTTCATTAATTATTTAATGGCAACAATCCAGATCTGAATATTACTTGTATCAGGAGTTCCAAGAATGCTAACAATTTATTGACATTGTCCCTAATTCTAGGGATCGAAGTCAAGTGGCAATGCCACTTGGATAAAATATAAGAAGTTCTGTTTTTCCCGCAAAACTTACTCAGCAGTCTATCTGTTCAAAATTTACACATACACATTAACCAGACTAAATTAATTAATTTGAGAGTTTTCATACTGTTAAAAATAATTATGTTCTTAAAAACCGATCATTTATTTTCATTTTATTTTTCTATGCAATAATTTGTATTTACCGACAATGAAACATTTATAATACAAACGTAATTAATATTATGTGTTATAGAATTTAAATACCATTTCAATTGATTTTGTTTTACATTACAATTTTCTTTTTTAACTTCCTCATTTTTTCTAAACACAATGTCATATTAAATACATCCGACTTGGTGCTTTGTGGTGCGTCATTGATGTGAAATGAATTCATAGAGAGATATAAAACAATCTCCCGCTTGTTAAAATGTTACTTAAAACACAAATAGAAACGAATCATGGAAACAACAACAAATTAACCACAGGGCTTGTAAACAAAATTATAAAAATATTATTTTATATGTGATTTAAAACTAATTGGAAACTTTTTATTATATCTCTTTTCAATTTTTAAAAAAAAATATATTTTATTAACGAAATATGTCATCTCGTTGGGATTAAACAATTGTACAGTAGTCAATTATTAAAATGTGTAATATTTTGTATGTGTATAAAAAAGTGTTTTTTTCCTCCAAACCATAATCTATATTTAATTAAATAAATTCAGACTATAGCCATCTTCTCATTCATCTTGCCAGCTAAATTTTCTCAAATACAAAGACATATTTAAAAAAGCCTGTACCGGTGCTCTTTGGTGCGGTGATGAATGGAGATAAAATTTAACACAACTTAGTTTTTACAATAACATTTCATTAAATAGAAAATAGTTTGAATGTTTTTATCAAAAATATAGGGCCAATTTGATCAATGAAATGTTTCTTAATTTATTATTATTGAAAAGATTTTCCTATGCAAATATTTTATTTCTCCAATAATGCTTATTTCGTGGTACATTTCTAACAATTCTAAAAACATGCGAACAGAAACAAAAGATACACAGATTTGATAAGCTAAGGAAATTAAATTGGACTCTCATACATCCGAAATATATGATCTATCATCATCACCATTTGTCATTTGAGTTCCTGTGGAACATAGGGCCTCTGTCAAAGCACGCCACTCTACACGGTCACTTGCCAGTCGCTTCAATTCGTAACAGCTCTTCCCAGTTCTTCCAGCCTCGTCTAACATGCTCCGTCTCCATGTACGCTTGGGTCTTACTCGTTCTCGTTTGCCCTGGAGGTTCCAATCTAAGGCCTGCCTAGCCCTGCTGTTATCTTTCCTAAGAGTGTGTCAAATCCATCTCCAATATGATATATATATATATATATATATATATATATATATATATATATATATGTGTGTGTGTGTGTGTGTATGTTAATGTCTCCATTCAGGCTCGGACCTAGAGACTCAGGGCTCATAGGCTCTTGACATTTTGGTTCCTCTACCATCTCGAAGCTATTTTACAAATTTAACAAATTAAATGCACTAGTTTGACGCTCGTGAGGACAACAGCATTCGGAGCATAATTCCTAAGTTTAAATAAATGTCCAATAACCTTTTTTCGATAAGTATTCGTATTGATTTTAGTCTCTATAGTCTTCTTTCATCAACATATAGAATGAACTGCCTGCGCGTGGTCGGACACTCTTAAGCGCGGATACTGCAGGCGAGAGAGAGAGAGAGAGAGAGAGAGGTGAAACGAAGAGGCCGAAGTCTAGCTTTCTTGTGTGCAGGTCTGTAAGTTATATTATAGCATCCTGTTTTGGCAAAATGTAGTAATAATTTTTATTATAATATTATTTTCGATAAAGCTTTATGGTAATGCAAGCCAGGCTTTTGAGCTTATGTAAAGATTTTGCCACAGGGCCCCTAGGCTAGCTGGGCCCCTAGGTCGGGGCCTTGTACTTGTAGCCCAAGGCAGATATCCGGCACTGTCTCAATGGTCTTAAGACACAATTAGATACCACCCTTTTGTGTTCAGTCACACCGGCCGTGCAGTGCTTACTTTGACTCAGGAGACCCATACTGTTGGAGCAGAACCAGTTTCATGTCAGGAAGTTAAGTCCAGTAGGGATGTGACGGGGAATACTTATTTGCTTCATTTTTGTTGTTTCTTTTTTTCTGATCCACATGACAGCTAATTTATTCCTCACCAGTGATTAGCCCTAGCCTGACGGAACTCTTTCAGCCACAATTCCTGAGCTAAGTTTTCCCAGTTTACCATGACAATCTCTAATACTTAAGCGGTTGAAGAGAGTTTCTTTACTGAGATATAAACATTTCCATACGACATACTATAATCAATGAGTCGTCGTAGCACATGTAATATTTTGATATTTTTATCATTAGACATTATTTATTATATAATTGATGTTTGGTTGATGACAAGCAATAACAAATAAAACAAACTCAAAGTTAATATAAGCATTCCTCCATTGATGAACTTTTCATTTATAATTATTGGCATTCAGTTATTAAGAAGCTGATTGATTTAATTTAATAATAAACAAGTATTAACCCATTTAGGGTATTAACAAATATGGTGATATACAGGAGTTATGCTATAACAAAACACAATATATCATTCAAGTAATAATTTTTACATTGGGTATATGTAAATTATAGTAAATAATACGTTTAATATTTAAAATGTAATAAATCTTAAATTATCTGGTTAATTATAATAAAATTATCAAATGAATGTTTTAGTCATAGATATATTCATTGGACTGGGTTCTTTTTAAATACATTTTCTCATTTATGTAAGTCGTTTAAAAACATAGTCATGGTATGTCTTAACAAATCAAATATAACTGTATTACTTGTGCAAGCGATCACGCGATCGATTCCCGTCGTGTGCACAATTTATTTTTAAATTGTATTCTTACACTCAATATTAGGATACCGGCAAACAGTTATTTCTTTTTTTTTCTTGAATAATCTTTGGCTGGGAAGGCCGATCCCGTAGTACAGACAAAGTATTTTAAAGGAACCGATGTACTATTTAGTTTCAAGTTACAGTCTTATATATTAGCTGCTAGCAATCATTTTTTTAAAGGGACGCTGGCTGGATAGGGCCCCAGTTTCAATTGCAGCCAGGGGCCCTGTGCAGTCTTAATCCGCCCCTGCCCACTGGTCAATATGTCAGTCCCAAGATAACATATGATTTACCACATACAATAACGTGTCCCAACTATGGGTAAATATTAACTCAAAAAGAGCTGGTTCGTACTTTGTTAAGATTAACATTGTAGCCTAAAATTGCACCTAGGATTATATATAGGTCACCTAAAACTTTCAGTTATACTTCGATGACATTATTTTATTACTTCAACTTAAAACTTGGCATAGAGGCTTGGTCTTAAATGCTTCTAGTAAATTATAGAGAAATAACTCATTTCATGTACAATGATAATCACATTGACAACGAGACTATCTTTAGGGTTACAAGGAAACATTTAATTATTGTTTAAAATTAAATTACTTAAATGAACGATATATTGATTATTTAAATCTGCTATACCAAGGAATACAATGAATGGCCAAATATGCCAGTTTCACCATTCTCCCAGCCATTAACACAGTCGTTATATAAAGTCTACATTCTATACGCACAATGTTATTACACCAGATGTTATAACATGTTCACGGTCTACACCAGGGGTCGGGAAACCATGGCTCCCGAGCCAGATGTGGCTCTATTGATGGCTGGATCTGGCTCTCAGACAAATGTTTGGTTATTTTTATTTTATTTAAAAATTCAGAATCCTTTGATCTACATTATAATTGTATATAAAAAACAGCATAAAAATGTTATTAAAAGAATTCAGAGACCTAATTATTGTACTTATAGTGTTGAAATTACACTAAATGCACACATTTACTTGAATGTTTAGTTTTAAACATAATGTATGGTTCTCACAGAATTACTTTTCAAGATATGCTGTGTTTATGGCTCTCTGAGACAAAAAGTTTCCCGACACCTGGTCTACACTCTCGCTATTATTAAAGCCGTATTTACAAAGATTCTACAGTCTTTAATATATTTATTGTTAAAATAGGCATTAAAAAACTATAAATTTTACATATAATATTGTTTGTTTATTAATAACGAACCAATAACAGGGTATTTTGTGAAATGTTATCATTAGACCAAGTGCAGACCATGCACCAGGGGTAGGAAACTCTATGTTTCATTAGCATTGTATTTCTACTTATACTTATAGGGATCGAAGACAAGTGGCGTGGCACTTCGATAAACGATACGCATCATTGAAGTCAATTGGGCGTCGATCTTTTAATTAAAATAACCCATAAACCACAGTTAGTACATTACTTTTATGGTTTGCATTGTCTTTTAAATAAATCAAAATGTAAAAACAGTATTCATTTACCTTTTTTAAAAAAAATATGTTTATTTTTAAGATGCATACACAAAAACATTTAAGTAACACAAGTAAATGATACTATGTCTATTAACATCACAATTTAAATTTTGATGTAATTAAAAAAAAAGAATTACGATCTTCTTATTAGTCTTGCCAGCCATGATCTGTCAAGTACAACGTCTCATGTTAATTAAATGAGTACTGATGCTTTTTCGTGCGGCGCCTACTGGAATCTTAATGCACAACAAATCTGAAAATACACATATACAATATATTAGTCCAAGTCACTGGCTGGCTGTCTGGAAGGATGTGGAACGCTATGACGTCATTTTTTGAGCTTATATTTTAATACAAGGCGTGCATCGAAAGGCGCGCAAAAAGGTGTGCAAAATAATTATAAATTAAAGACGCGCTGTAAAAAAATATATATTATACGACATCATTGTTTTAGATTATATTTTAATTTTTGAAAAGGGAACGATGTAAAATATAATTTGATGATTTATAATTATAAAATAATTTGTGTACATTTCAGCAAGTTTAATATTTCGTATTTATCAAACAATGATAAGTTACTTGGGCATTTGACAAAAAAGTGTAGGCGCCGTAGGCGCCTCACAGCTGCAGTGAGCGTCGTAGGCGCCCTACAATCCCTATTATAAAATACTTTGTGTACATTTCAGTATGTTCAATATTAAGTATTTATCAAACAAGGATAAGTTAGTTGGGCATTTGAAAAAAATGGGCGCCGCAGGCACCATGGCGCCGCAGCACAACCTAGTTCTTTAATAACAATAATTTCATTGTTCTTTACTGACCAAACATAATGCACAATCATCTATATGTTTAAATGTATTTGTTTTGTGTGTATGTACTATAAAAATAATAATTTCATGATGAAAATAATAAACTTATTTAATTCTGCTTATTTTATCGTCATTTTCTAACTATTCTAAAATAGGACACGCACGCACGCACACACACACACACACATACGCAAATTAAAGAAAGCTGCAAACAAAAACTAACAAGTCCTTCAAGACCTCATGAAAAAGAAATATCTTCAAAATTTCTTTTAAAAATTAATTAAACAATTATCGATTAATTCTTTAAATTATAAAAGTAGCTTATGTGGTCGTAAATGTCTGTATGCGTTGTCTTTAGGTTATTAATGTTTTACATGTACTTTATGGACAAGCATATGTGTGTTACTATTTTTATGAAATGCCGTGAGCCAAGATACATAATGGTCTACTACACAATACAAAAATATCGAATTATTATTGTTAATAATTTCAATAAGTGTATTCTTGTTTTCAACTTAGATTTTAGACATGTGTTTAATCGTGTTTAAAATGTTTAACTTTTTCATCATCTTACAAAGTAGTTATATTTTATAAACATGCTTTACGTGCAGAAACTATTCAAGACTACGGGCAGAGGACCGTTGAACTGGACAAAGAAATACGTGAAGTTCCTGAGTGTTGGGGGAGGATGCTAAATTATCTCAACGGGGGTGAATAATGTCACGTGGACGACTCTGTTCGTTCGATGTACAATTCAGGAAAGGGTTCAGTGATATCGTCCAGTGAACTCGCCGACCAGCTGACACAGACTGACTGGATGATGTGTAGACTTCTTGTGTAAGGCACTGGGATCTTTTCTCTGGCAGTTATTGTGGCGTAGTCCTATACGGTAATTCTGATGATGGCTCAAGTGATCAGGTGGTGAACCGTTACAGTAAAAGAGATGGGCTACTGGTAGTTGGTAGCCAAAACTTTGGTAGGACTGTAATTGCCGGTGTCACGAAACAAAGTCTCTTCCGTGGGAGACTGTGTTTCAAAAGAAAGTCTCCGCAGTTTTTTTTTAAGCCTCTTAATTATATTTAATTATAGAGTAAGTTTGCTTTAGTGTTTAACGTCTCAGAATATATATTGCAGCTGTGATACATTCATTTGTGTATGATTATAAGGAATTAAACGATCACAAACTTAACGAGTGGCCTAACAATTTAAGGGCAAAGGGAGGTAATTGTCTGCTTCTGCACCCAACTCGAGGTATACCTCACCGAAGTTTCTCTCACGGATCCAGCGATCTAAAAACCTGGAGAGGGATGAGGTTTAACAGGCTTTGTTTTCACACCAGTGTCAACGTTACGGGTTAATTTATCCAGAATGTATGATGAGACCTGAGAGTCTTATAAATGTCACAACAACATACACAGCATACTTTGAAATCACTCTCAGCTCATACGTGACTGAGTCATAAACGTGCATTACGTTATTGTCATACCAATGTACACAGCATACTTTGTAGTCACTCTCTGCTCTTACGTAACTGAGTCATTAACATGCATTACGTTATAGTCACACCCACGTACACAGCATACTTTGTAGTCACTCTCTGCTCATACGTGACAGAGTCATAAACATACATTACGTTATAGTCACACCCACGTACACAGCATACTTTGTAGTCACTCTCTGCTCATACGTGACTGAGTCATAAACATGCATTACGTTATAGTCACACCCACGTACACAGCATACTTTGTAGTCACTCTCTGCTCATACGTGACTGAGTCATAAACATACATTACGTTATAGTCACACCCACGTACACAGCATACTTTGTAGTCACTCTCTGCTCATACGTGACAGAGTCATAAACAGGCATTACGTTATAGTCCAATGTGAATAAAGAAATTTTTAAAATTATAAATACAAATTTAAAAAACCTATTCAAGTTACTAATTAAAAGATTGATGATATAAAAAACACAAACAGTTGTTATAAAATGTCTGCAGTCTTCACTCTCCTTGTTATAACACACAGTTGTTAAAATGTCACATTTTAAATTTGTTGCTAATCATACATTTATCAATGTACCTAATTCACGTTGTATGTATGGTTGTAATGCAATGTAATGCTGTTAGGTGGCGCTGCGATATGGATGTAATGCTGATAGGTGGCGCTCCGATTGATTTTTTTTATAGTGCTAGTCAAAAAATAAAACGTTTCGAAAGTTCAGCATAAAATTGTTCAATAAGATAATAAATGAATCGAATAAAAATAAATTAAATAAATGAAAGTTCTGTATTACGCTATTTCTTTTATCTGATGTGTATTTAATTTGAAAACTTCCGTTATTTTTGACGGGTGGTACACTAGTACGTTTACTAATCATTGAGTAAGTAATAGTAGTATTACAGTAATGTTTTCATGTAAGCAATAAAAACGAAATTAATTGTTTTGATTGTTTCTAAATTCTAGTAACTAATCTTAACAGACACTTTTTTAAATCACGAAATAAAACTTTTTTGTTGTTGTTTTTTTTATTAGGAATTAGTGTAAATCCGTAGGTGCGAGAAACTTTACGTTTATTGAACTTTTTCCCTAATAATAGCGATAGAAGTAAAGTGGCGTGCCACTTTTCTCGAGAAAGCTGCAATCAGGAGCTTTCTAATTAACAATAAGAGATAGTATATATTACACTTAACTAAGTAATCTTATAGTTTCATTAATATTTAAATGCAGACCCTAAGATTTCTCTTGTTAGTCCTTAGCGCAGGCGCTCACGTTTCTTATTCCGTATGCGAGAACAAACACATACAAGTTTTCCTTCTTCCCGTCCGGAATTCGGGCGTGGAATGGGTTGCCTGAAGAATCCAGGAAAACCAACACTTTATCAACATTTAAATCTCTAATAAAAATGCAGGACTAAACACAAACCATAGATAAGCGTAGGACGCAATAATCTTCTGTATAGAATGAGCGTCTGTAAACAGATAAGATAAGATAAGATAAGATAAGATAAGATAAGATAAGATAAAACACAAAATAATGTGCAACCAGTTGTAAGCCGACCTACTCCTTTGGAGCACTTTGATGAGTTTATCTTTTCACTAGAGTTTTACGATGTATAGAATAGAGAAACAGGTCGCTAATCAATTAATGTTAGAAGCGATCACGAATCTCAAACATTAGCTGAAGAATCGAAGGTCTGTCTTGGGATTTTGATTCTAACTGGATATCATAGAGTCTCGTCATAAACAGACTATAGGAGCGATACAGATGATCTTGTTGTTATTATTGTCAATAATGCCATGTCCTGAAACCGATTTCTGAAATTGGAAAGTAATATTTATTTCGTGAATAATTCTACTGCAGAGAGCAAACAAAGTTGATCAATCATTCAAGATGAAGCCTTTTTGAATTCTTGAATGTGAATTTCCTCAAATTTGGCTATGTTAAAACTAACATCAGCATTAATGAGATGAGCGGGAAATTTAATGCCAGCCTGAAAAAAAAATTATAAAAGGAAATAAAGCTCAGCAGATTTGATTATAAATTTTTGGCTTTGTGCTCCAGCAAGGAATTCTGTTTCACTTCTCATTGTTTTGTGGAGAGAAAAACTCTGCAACAGATTGGCCCATTGGTTTTCAAATATTCTTGAATGCTGTACAATACAATGCTGATCCAAGCAGCTATGTCCTCATTTTTTATAACATCTTTACAAACATGGATCTATTGTCTCAGCTGGCAGATACTGGATTTCAAGCAACAAGATTAGAGAAGACAGAGTCAATCAACATGTCTACTGAAGAGCGTCTGAGGTACTTCTCGTGCGCTGGCACGACAGTAACATTCTAAACATTGCCACAAATCAGGATTCTCTTTAACTGTTTCATGATTTCAAGCAAAGAGTGAAATAAAAGAACGACAAAAGCAATGTGAAAAGCCTAACTTGATCTCTAATTATAATGCTCTTATGGTCAGTGTCGACCACCATAATTGGCTTGTTTCACATTAAAGTATTTATGTTCGTGGAAAGAAATGGTACTGGTCATTGTTTACTTGCTGTATTGCTTTGGCAGCAGTGAATGCATGGATTCTGTACTAATTTATTCACGACTCTGAAGGATTTCAGACGCGCAATTGATACAGCTTATTTGAAGATAACTCTAAAACGCAAGTACACAGGGTACCCAAATTACCAATGGGAGCTAATATGGTGTGATATGACAGCGTGGGACAATTTTGTTGCAGAGTGAAAAATGGGGGACTGCAATGAATGGTTCAGAAGCAAGACTAAACCATTTTGCGGGAGGTACAATAAAAACGTATTCCTGACGTGCTTTCAGACTTATCATAATACATAGTGTTTTAGGACTATGATTTCTCTTAAGCTTCGTTGTTTCTTGCATATAATTTTATAATAAGAAGCAATACATTGAGGCTCCCACACATTCTTCACGGATTTTATTTTATCATAGGTCCTCCCATTGTCCTATTTAGAGGACATTCTACATCTACACATTAAAACACATTAAAAAAAGTTATTTGTGCTCTAGGGACTCCAAGTAACAACACATTCACAACGGAAATAAAATTACACATGAAAAATAATTTAGGAGATAACGAAATAAGAAGTAAATTATAAACAAAAAATTCTTAGTAGATTTTATTGATATAAGAGAAGTTACAAAGTTATCAAGAACATTCAATAAACCATCGTTTATCGCGGTTAATGGGGACCGGAGACCCCCGAAATAGGTAGAACTCTGCGGCATAGGAACACCCATTGTAAAGCAATACGAAGTCGGTAGATGAGTTAGCGAAATACACAATACACGTAGCTACTATATATGACATGATGATAAATATAATGTCCAATAAAAATGATGACTTTGGAGGTGATGATGACTTTCACTGTGATGTCGATGACTATATTTTAAGTTTCTTCAGATGGCGATGGCTTTTCCTAGGTCAATTCTTCTAATACTAATAAACTTAAAAAACAAGCGAAACTGTGAATCCACGAAAAGATAACCGCAGTTGTAGCGAAGGATTTCTGTAATAAAAGTGTTGTCAAACATCAAATACCCTGATAAACATTTCAGTAACGCTAGAGAATGCTAAAATTATCAGAAACAATAAAGTTATTGGAACAAACAAAAAGTTGATTTGTTTATGTTGTTGTTAAACTGAGTGGAAATAGTTTAAACAATAAATTTATCTATAAATAGCCTAAACTAGGGTCATGAGTGATTTTAGGCTCACTGGAAATAAAAAATGGTAGAATTCTAGCAAACTATTGAAATTGTATCCATAAATATAGGGAACGAAGTCAAGTGGCGTGCTACTTTCTTAAAATGGAGATATTATTTCTGACGTATCATCGTGTAATTCAAAATTAGACATACATATCTATTACACTAAATTAAAACATTTTATAGTTTCCATATTTTGACGAAATACAATTTTATAGCCACTTTTCCTTTATTTTTTTATTTCTATACACTTATTTGGCGTCCACACAATGCAACTTATAAAACACCATTTATTAATTGAATTTATTGTGTTTTTTAAAATGAAGCCATAATCGTTTCTGTTTTTGTACAGCCATACATAATAATCATTGTATACATATATACACATGTAATAAAACACATTTTATTTTAATTACAAATGATTATTTGTGTAAAATTATTTCAATAATGCTAAATTGAGAGACAAATTTCAGTTGAACAGCCGACTGTTTCTATTTACTGAACTATCGTAGAAGTAGCCTGTATATGGCTAGTATAGTAATAATTTATCCAGTCTGCTTTTGTTAGCATTCAAAGAAAATACATCCATGAGATATTAAAAACATTCGAAAGTAAAAGTATTCTTTTTTTAAAATTATATATATATATATATATATATATATATATATATATATATATATATATATATATATATATATATATATATATATATGTGTGTGTGTGTGTGTGTGTGTGTGTGTACATGCAATAAAATAATTATACATAATACATAAGCTATAAAATGAAAATATAAGCATATCTTTGAAAAAAATAAGTTCTGTTTTCGAATACATATGGTTACATATTGGACACGCCTAAAATTGTATTACATGCAAATTCTTAATCATTGATATAATGCATTTGCTAGTGATTATACAGTCAAAGACATAATTATGTACTATATAATTACATTAAATTGTAGTTCACAAACTCATATTAAAATATCAGTTTAATCTCTGAATTAGCAGTGTGTTGCTTTCAAATAGTAAGGTGCATTTTTTAATATTTTAGAACCGAGATATAATAGAAACTCTAAAAATTTGTGTCGCTGGAGACATAAACATAAAAGAAACTGATAAGATATTGCGTTGTTGATGGCACCACACTGAACTTGATTCGGTCATTCATGTTTATATATTGTAAGTTAGTAAATGTATAACCCCCATTATTTTATATATTGTAAGTTAGTAAATGTATAACCCCATTATATTATATATTGTACGTTATTAAATGTAGAACCCCCATTATTTTATATATTGTACGTTAGTAAATGTATAGCCCCATTCTTTTATATATTGTAGGTTAGAAAATGTATAACCCCCATTATTTTATATATAGTAAGTTATTAAATGTATAACCCTCATTATTGTATATTTTGTAAGTTAGTAAATGTATAACCCCCATTATTTTATATATTGTAAGTCAGTAAATGTATTACCACATTATTTTATATATTGTAAGTTAGTAAATGTATAGCCCCATTCTTTTATATATTGTAGGTTAGAAAATGTATAACCCCCATTATTTTATATATAGTAAGTTATTAAATGTATAACCCTCATTATTTTATATATTGTAAATCAGTAAATGTATTACCCCATTATTTTACATATTGTAAGTTATTAAATGTATAACCCCCATTATTTTATATATTGTAAGTTAGTAAAAGTATAACCCCAATTATTTTATATATTGTAAGTTAATAAATGTATAACTCCAATTATTTTATATATCGTAAGTCAGTAAATGTATTACCCCATTATTTTATATATTGTAAGATAGTAAATGTATAACCCACATTATTTTTTATATTTTAAGTTATTAAATGTATAACCCCCATTATTTTATATATTGTAAGTTATTAAATGTATAACTCCCACTATTTTATATATTGTAAATTAGTAAATGTATAACCCCCATATTTTTAAATATTGAAGATTACTAAATGTATAACCCCATTCTTTATATTGTGTAGGTTGGTAAATGTATGACCCCCATTATTTTATATATTGTAAGTTACTAAATGTATAGCACCCATTATTTTATATATCGTAAGTTACTAAATGTATAACCCCCCATTATTTTATGTAATTTACGTCAGTTAATGTATAACCCCATTATTTTATATAGTCCAATCCATTTTTATACGTATATACCCAAGATTTCTACGACAGTTTAGTTCACTTTCAACTAATGTCCTTGACATTTGTGTACAGAAGCGGTTAACTGAAATTTGACAGGAGGCTCCAGTCCCAAAATCTTATTTTCTGTTAAATGTGACATCACAAGGAAATAAGCTATTCTTTAATTTTTACAATTGTATGCCATTAGAACACAATTATAAAAGACGTAACCCTGTAAACTTTTCATTAAAAAATGTCAAGTTGGTTTACGTCCTTTTGATTTTTATTTTCAGTTTCATTTTTAAAAAAAATAGAACAATCAGAAACATTGTTAAATTAAGCAGCTTATTTATCTTCTCTTAAATATTTAATATTTGCAAGTAACAACGTTTTTAAATCCTTTATATTAACTCATGGTCTCTGCTTGCTTGCTTGAGGCGGGCAGTGCCGAAAAAACTTAGGATCGATTTTTAACCCATTTTCTTGTAAGCTAGCGAGCTGAAATTTTGCAGGCAGACTCAGGCAGATAATAAAAATGTGGTATTAAAATTTCACATAAATCGAATGTACCGTATTTAAATTAATGCCTTTTTAGATTATATTTATTTATCTCTATTTAACATGTTAACATTTTTTGCTATAGTGTCGTGGTTCGTATTATATTGAACAACCTTTCCTGTCGCGCAATAAGGTGCGTATTTTTTTGACAAAAATTTTTATAAACATATTCCTTATCGGTACGCATTATATTAAACACTAGGTTGTGCTGCGGCCCCGAGGCGGCTGCTGCGCCAACTTTTTTTAGGTCGCCTAAGGCGCCCAGCTTTTTCAAAAGCCCAACTAACTTGTCGTTGTATGATTATTCTAATAATGATTTTTTTATTTATTTATGATTTTAATAAAATTACACTTTAATTTAATATTCGAATCTTTGTTGGTGGTTTGAATGTCCAAGCCCTAAACATATATTTATCCCGGACAATACACTGAACTCGTCATAGGCCTTCAGCCTTGTTGCTCTGTTTTGACATGTTACACATGTGTTTTAAGTATAGCTGAGGTTCAGAAGCAGCAGTTCTGTCAACTTTAAAAATATTTCACCAATGCCACAAGAAGTCATATTTATGGCGATGTTAACTTCAAATCGGATTTTCACAGAATAACGTTAATAATGACGTCATGGTTTCAATGCCCTACAGTGTTTAAACATGAGCCATCAAATTCTTATGTACAAATTGTGATCAAAATTCATCCAATGTAAACAGTGATCCTTCACCCAAAACATCAATATTTCATGGCGACAGAATGAAATTGTCGGCAATTAAAGTTTAAAATAATATTTTTTTACAGCTTATATAAGAAATACATGACATGAAGTTTCCCTGGGCCCAAACGGTGCAAAATGTCAATTTCAAAAGGTCAAACAATTTTAATCTGGGTCATGATGGAGATATGTGTCAATAAGTGTTTTGAATTTGTAAAATCGACTTGGGAATAAAGTCTTTAAATATTATGAATCAATATAATTTATGAGTTTAAAGCAATATATTATTTTAATAAAGGTATATAAGTTTATGTACCATATTTGGTCAAGGTCAATCCATTTACACAGTGGCCATATTAGGCAAAACCTACATTTTGATTTGATACGGAACAAAAAGAGTGGTAATTTAAATATATATATATATATATTTATTTACAAAATTTCCGGTTACTATCATGGCAATGAACTCAACAATTCTCTAAAGTGTCATGCTTCTTTCTAGCTACAGGGACTCGGAGAATTAGAGAGGAGTTACCGTACTTGGTGACATGAAACCTAGTGACGTCACTGAATATAAATAGAAGAAATGTTTTGATAGTTTATATTAACCCAACTATAATGTGATTAATCTGATTTCTGACCTTTGTATATAAGTTTTCTGAATCTTATTGATCGTTACTTCTCAGACTAAAATACATATATGTAAATATTGCATTGCATCAACTGAAATAATTTTTTTTAAATTTTAGTATTGGCTTTTATTCATCTGATTGTTAAGTAAATAAAATGTTCCTTTGGTTTAATGTTCTAATTTTTTTTTAAAAATAACTTACTACCTAGTAGTGAATTACGTCATTTAACTTAATTAATTAGTATAAAGACTGATATGTTAACCTGGCTATTGAACAACATCATTTAACTCAATGCAGTAGTATATAGATCGATATGTTAACCTGGCTAGTGGACAACATCATTTTACTCAATGCAGTGGTATATAGACCGATATGTTAACATGGCTAGTGGACTACGTCATTTTACTCAATGCAGTGGTATATAGACCGATATGTTAACATGGCTAGTGGACAACATTATTTTACTCAATGCAGTGGTATATAGACCGATATGTTAACCTGGCTAGTGGACAACATCATTTAACTCAATGCAGTGGTATATAGACCGATATGTTAACCTGGCTAGTGGACAACATCATTTAACTCAATGCAGTGGTATATAGACCGATATGTTAACACTGGCTAGTGGACAACATCATTTTACTCAATGCAGTGGTATATAGACCGATATGTTAACATGGCTAGTGGATAACATCATTTTACTCAATGCAGTGGTATATAGACCGATATGTTAACCTGGCTAGTGGACAACATCATTTTACTCAATGCAGTGGTATATAGACCGATATGTTAACCTGGCTAGTGGACAACATCATTTTACTCAATGCAGTGGTATATAGACCGATATGTTAACATGGCTATGGACAACATCATTTTACTCAATGCAGTGGTATATAGACCGATATGTTAACATGGCTATGGACAACATCATTTTACTCAATGCAGTGGTATATAGACCGATATGTTAACATGGCTAGTGGACAACATCATTTAACTCAATGCAGTGGTATATAGACCGATATGTTAACATGGCTATGGACAACATCATTTTACTCAATGCAGTGGTATATAGACCGATATGTTAACCCTGGCTAGTGGACAACATCATTTTACTCAATGCAGTGGTATATAGACCGATATGTTAACCTGGCTAGTGGACAACATCATTTTACTCAATGCAGTGGTATATAGACCGATATGTTAACATGGCTATGGACAACATCATTTTACTCAATGCAGTGGTATATAGACCGATATGTTAACATGGCTAGTGGACAACATCATTTAACTCAATGCAGTGGTATATAGACCGATATGTTAACATGGCTATGGACAACATCATTTTACTCAATGCAGTGGTATATAGACCGATATGTTAACATGGCTAGTGGACAACATCATTTAACTCAATGCAGTGGTATATAGACCGATATGTTAACCTGGCTAGTGGACAACGTCATTTAACTCAATGCAGTGGTATATAGATCGATATGTTAACCTGGCTAGTGGACAACGTCATTTAACTCAATGCAGTGGTATATAGACCGATATGTTACCACCAGGGAATGAACTACAATTACATTTCCGCCATCTCTCGTCTGGGCAACGAATGCAACAATCCTGGCAAGACGAGAAATGTTCGGTTCTAAAATCAGGGTCTATACATAATTCGATGATTCCGTGTTAAATTGTAATCAGAAGTCGGCACCAGATTTAACGTTTATAGTTTATAATTAATTGTTTTAAAAGTGTTTTGCTTTTAGAATTACTTTCATTTACTATTTCAACTCAAATGAAGCAACTATAGTATTAATGTTAATAATAATGGCTTCATTAATTAATCGTTAATTTCGATTAAAGCCAAAAAATTACTAATTTATGACGTCATTAAAATGAACATCTCAAGGGAAGTAACAAAAACAAGAAATTGACATTTATTGTTTTATTGAATTATTCCCCCTGTCTAATAGTTTGTGCGAAGTGGGCTCCATGACAAAAGCGCACAGACAATCGCTCACACGAATAACACGCACAGACAATTCCGCAATGAAACAAATGCGCACAGGACAAACGCGAACGCCGATAGTTGCGCACACGGACAATGGCGCACACCGACAAATGCCGACACCGCCAATCGCGCACAGTGATAAATACGAACGGCTACAGAAGCGCACAGCGACAAATGCGCAAATTGAAAGTTATAAATATTTTATTACACTTTAAAATAGATTTAAATCTAATAATTTAGTTTGATAGCAATTAATTATAAGCATAGTTTGCGGTGGAGAAGAGCAAAATGAACTGATGATTATGTCTGGCACAACACAGTTAATGTATTTACATTTAAAGAAAAGAATTAAGAAAAAAATAATAGATCGCGAGATATTTTTTTAAAAAGCCGATTTACGTTCTCTCAGTCCTAATCTACGTTCTCTCAGTCCTAATCTACGTTCTCTCAGTCCTAATCTACGTTCTCTCAGTCCTAATCTACGTTCTCTCAGCCCTAATCTACGTTCTCTCAGTCCTAATCTTCATTCTCTCAGTCCTAACCTACGTTCTCTCAGTCCTAACCTACGTTCTCTCAGCCCTAATCTACGTTCTCTCAGTCCTCATCTACGTTCTCTCAGTCCTCATTGACGTTCTCTCAGTCCTAATCTACGTTATCTCATTCCTAATCTACGTTCTCTCAGCCCTAATCTACGTTCTCTCAGTCCTCATCTACGTTCTCTCAGTCCTAATCTACGTTCTCTCAGTCCTAATCTACGTTCTCTCAGTCCTAACCTACGTTCTCTCAGCCCTAATCTACGTTCTCTCAGTCCTAATCTACGTTCTTTCAGTCCTAATCTACGTTCTCTCAGTCCTAATCTACGTTCTCTCAGTCCTAATCTACGTTCTCTCAGTCCTAATCTACGTTCTTTCAGTCATAATCTACGTTCTCTCAGTCCTAATCTACGTTTTATCAGTCCTAATCTACGTTCTCACAGTCCTAATATACGGCAGAAATTTGCTTCATAAATCTTGCCAAATCCGGCTCGCCGGGTTTGCGATAAAATATATATTAATTATAACTCTGGCTCCAGCAAATCTGGAATGAGGCAATTTTTACAAATTCGGCTCCGATCGGATTTCACTTTATAAATCCGTCCGAATTGAATTCGATTATCGGTTTGGGAAATTTAACACCGATTGTCGCTTCAAATCCGATTATCGTTAACAGCCTTGGAAAAGGGGGAAAAGAACGGGCAGAAACAAACATTAAAACTTTTTTAAAAGAATTTATTCCCGCTGGGATTTGATCCCAGGACATTCCACGTGCAAGGCGGAAGTGATAGCCACTACACCATGAATCATATGTTATTATGTGAAAGAAAAATACGACTGAACGGCAAGTGAACGCAGAAGATTTGTTGCAAACAAACCCCCCACACACACACACACTTTTTTTTTCTTTTCATCCCACCACGCTTGCCAACTATGATTTTTCGACACCAGCGAGGGTCATTCGTCATGCTCATTTGCACGTGATCGTTTAGGAGAAATATATAGATAGATAGAGAGATTAATGAATGGATAAATAGATTGATAGATGTAACGAATTATAAATACATTTATTATTTTAACTTTATATATTCATAAACTAGCATTATTTAAGGTGTGTAAAGAATTTTTTTAGTAAAGGATATTGTTTAATTGTATAGAGTGTGCATTAAAATTATATTTATATTTCCACTAAGTCACCGCACCACAGAGCACCAATATTGATGTATTTAATGTGAGCTTAATTATATCTCACTTCAGTAAAATAATACGCGAATATTAAAAAAGGTAATTATTAAAAGATATCTATTAAAATATAATGTACAGTGCAATGAGATTCTATTAACAACTTATGTAGCTGTAATGTTTATTCGATTGTAATTTAGAAGAATGATTTACGATATAAATTTAGAAAACAAAGTTGAGGTTTAAAAAACAAAATCACTTAAATTTAGGAAAACTAGTTCATTATTTTATTGATGTTAACATGTTGTCATTTCTAACAATTTTTGTGACCATGTAATAGATATTACTTCTCTGAATGAACTCATTGCTAGTCTAGTTTATCCAAGTGCACGTCACTTGAATTCGATTCCTTAATGAGGAATGCAACTTCAATGAATTATTAAAATTCTCCAATGACAAAATTTAAGCTCACATGTTTCGTCCACATGAATACATACTTACCAATAAGTTTATAATTTTTTTTTAAATGATCAAATTAGACACTTATAAAAAAAAAGCTCGCGATGAAACATAAACAATTATCTCCCCACCTCGGTGCTGCACAAAAATATACGTTTAAGACATCAAAACTGGTCCATAGAAATGCAGATAAAATAGATAATACACTAATGAATTGTGAAATTGAAATAATAAGTTAATTCTTTATTTATAAACTAGTACGCAAGTGAACGTCTTGGCTAGCACCTTTATCAGCACACATAAGTAAACATAAATATTCAAATGTAAAAAATGTATTACCTACTATAGTATGGACAAATATAAATAAATAGAGATAGAAACAAAAGCAAGACGTAATGCAGAAAGACAGACTTGTAAATAAACAAAAAATTATAGAATGGAAGAAAATGCAGAAAGTATTAAATGTTATAGTTAAAACTTTCAAAACTATTCTAACGTTTCGTAAACTTGTGTATAAAATTAATGATAACATCATATTGCTATAATTTATCTTATATCTTATCTATACAGACGCTCCTTCTATGCCGAAGATAGTTGCGTCCACAGACCATGACAGATGATCTGTTGGCAAGTGATGCAGCATTCACAGGCCACGGCTTTGTGGGTTCCACGCATTACCCAGCCGCCTAACACTGGTACCCATTCGGAGCGGGGTGACTCAGGGACGCCCTAGGAACAAACCCTTGCCTTCACATGGATTCGAACCCGTGACCATCGGTACGGCAGTCCAGTGCGCTGCTACTCGACCACCGCGTCCCCACAATGCATGTCACAATGAAAATAATGATTAAATCAAATTGTTTGAAGGTTGATGTGATGTTGAAACTAAATATTGTGTCTGATTATTGCAAGATGGATGCAGACTACAAGATTGATTCTCCTCTCGTATAGCTTGACTATGTATATTAATTGTGAAAATAATGATCATTTTAATGTATTTATAAGGTGTGTGTGTATCATACAAACACCAGCCACTTGGTAATTCACACTCCATTCATTGTGTCATGGTGTAAGGCAAGGTGTATGTATCATACAACACCAGCCACTTGGTAATTCACACTCCACTCATTGTGTCATGGTGTAAGTTGTATGTATCATACAACATCAGCCACTTGGTAATTCCCGCTCCACTCATTGTGGTTTCACGGTGTAAGGTGTGTGTATCACACAAACGCCAACCTTTCCTTTTATTTGTATCAGTTATTGAATTATTATTAAAGAGAAATTTGGATCTGTTTCGTAGTCCACTAAACATTGCCTTGGAAACTACACAAATAAAATGTCAGATAGAGCTAAATGTGGTTGTGTGTAATATGATACTGATGCTGTGGTGTTGTGTAATATGATACTGATACTGTGATTTTGTGTATATGATAATGATACTGTGGTGTTGTGTAATATGATACTGATAATGTGGTGTTGTGTAAAATGACACCTGATACTGTGGTGTTGGATAATATGATACTGATACTGTGGTGTTGTGTAATATGATACTGATACTGTGGTGTTGTGTAATATGATACTAATACTGTGGTGTTGTGTAATATGATACTGATACTGTGGTGGTATGTAATATGATACTGTGGTGTTGTGTAATATGATACTGATACTGTGGTGTTGTGTAATATGATACTGATACTGTGGTGTTGTGTAATATGACACTGATACTGTGGTGTTGTGTAAAATGATACTGTTACTTTGGTGTGGTGTAATATGATACTGTGGTGTTGTGTAATATGATAGTGATACTATGATGTGGTGTAATATGATACTGTGTGTTGTGTAATATGATACTGATACTGTGGTGTTGTGTAATATGATACTGATAATGTGGTGTTGTGTAATATGACACTAATACTGTGGTGTTGTGTAATATGATACTGATAATGTGGTGTTGTGCAATATGATACTGATACTGTGGTTTTGTGTAATATGATACTGATACTGTGGTGTTGTGTAATATGATAATGATACTGTGGTGTTGTGTAATATGATACTGATACTGTGGTGTTGTGTAATATGATACTGATACTGTGGTGTTGTGTAATATGATAATGATACTGTGGTGTTGTTTAATATGATACTGATACTGTGGTGTTGTGTATTATGATAATGATACTGTGGTGTTGTGTAATATGTTACTTATAATATGGTGTTGTGTAATATGATAATGATACTGTGGTGTTGTGTAATATGATAATGATACTGGGGTGTTGTGTAATATAATACTGATAATGTGGTGTTGTGTAATATGGTACTGATAATGTGATGTTTTGTAATATGATACTGATACTATACTGTGGTGCAATATGATACTGATACTATGGTGTTGTGTCATATGATAATGACAATGTGGTGTTGTGTAATATAATACTGATACTGTGGTAATGTGTAATATGGTACTGATAATGTGATGTTTTGTAATATGATACTGATACTGTGGTGTTGTGTAATACGATACTTATAATGTGGTGTTGTGTAATATGATACTGTGGTGTTGTGTAATATGATATTGATACTGTGGTGTTGTGTAATATGATACTGATACTATGCTGTGGTGTAATATGATACTGTGGTGTTGTGTAATATGATACTGATGCTGTGTTGTTGTGTAATATGATTCTGATACTGTGGTGTTGTGTAATATGATACTGATACTACGGTGTGGTGTAATATGATACTGTGGTTTTTTGTAATAATATACTGATACTGTGGTGTTGTGTAATATGATACTGATACTGTGATGTTGTGTAATATGATACTGATATTGTGGTGTTGTGTTATATGCTACTGATAATGTGGTGTTGTGTAATATGATACTGATGCTGTGGTGTTGTGTAATATGATACTGATGATGTGGTGTTGTTAAATATGATACTGATACTGTGGTTTTGTGTAATATGATACTGATACTGTGGTGTTGACTAATATGATACTGATACTGTGGTGTTGTGTAATATGATACTGATACTCTGGTGTTGTGTAATATGACACTAATACTGTATTGTTGTGTAATATGATACTGATACTATGGTGTGTTGTAATATGATACTGTGGTGTTGTGTAATATTATACTGATACTGTTGTTTTGTGTAATATGATACTGATAATGTGGTGTTGTATAATGATATGGATACTGTGGTGTTGTGTAATATGATATGATATTGATACTGTTGTGTTGTGTAATATGATACTGATACTGTAGTGTTGTGTAATATGATACTGATACTGTGGTTTTGTGTAATATGATACTGATACTGTAGCGTTGTGTAATATGATACTGAAGGTAAAGTACGATGCTGTAGAGCCTCATTCCCAATAAACGTCCCAGTTTCAGAATGTTTAGAGCCACCTATAAGTAAGAGAAGATGTTTATATGCACATATAAGTAAGAGAAGATGTTTATATGCACATATAAGTAAGAGAAGATGTTTAGAGGCACATATAAGTAAGAGAAGATGTTTAGAGGTACATATAAGAAAGGGAATATGTTTAGAGGAACATACAAGTTAGAGAAGTTGTTTTATGTTATGATGTTTAACAAAACCTCACACAGGAATCGTCTCAAACATAAAGACTTGCTATCACCCATGAGAATCTCATATTACTACCAACATAAACGAGCGTGTAGCTCTATCAAACCAACATAAAACGAGTGTGTAGCTCTATCAAACCAACATAAACGAACGTGTAGCTCTATCAAACAAACTGAAACGAGCGTGTAGCTCTATTAAACGAACATAAATGAGCGTGTAGCTCTATCAAACCAACATAAACGAGCGTGTAGCTCTATTAAACGAACATAAATGAGCGTGTAGCTCTATCAAACCAACATAAACGAGCGTGTAGCTCTATTAAACGAACATAAATGAGCGTGTAGCTCTATCAAACCAACATAAACGAGCGTGTAGCTCTATTAAACGAACATAAATGAGCGTGTAACTCTATCAAACCAACATAAATGAGCGTGTAACTCTATCAAACCAACATAAACGAGCGTGTAGCTCTATCAAACCAACATAAACGAGAGTGTAGCTCTATCAAACCAATATAAACGATGGTGTAGCTCTATCAAATTAACATAAACGAGCGTGTAGCTCTATCAAAACAACATAAGATTTAATATGTTTCTGACAATACATTAAAATCTAATTTGTTTCTGTTTTAGATCAATTTAATTATTTTTTTAAACTTCATTTTCCGCTCATTGAATGTTTACTTGTTTTTTTGACATTCTGAACAATCGAGTCTGACAGCACTGGTGTAAAGTATTAATAAGAGCTATTGAGTCTGACAGCACTGGTGTCAAGTATTAATAAGAGCTATTGAGTCTGACAGCACTAGTGTAAAGTATTAATAAGAGCTATTAAGTCTGACAGCATTGGTGTAAAGTATTAATAAGAGCTATTGAGTTTGTCATTAATGTTAGGGAAACAAGAAAATAGAAAAGAGAATCTTTCGCCGAGCTGTGCTGTAGCAATTCTGATTGAAGGCTGTATACTCATCGGATGCACTTAAATGTTATAAATATATATCTTTTAAGTTTTTTATTTTGAATAATCTATAAAAGTTAGAATTTTGTTATTATATTTCGAGTTGTTCATATTTAGTTCACGTTGTTTATGAGGCATGGATATAGATAAAGCTTTCATGGTCATAAAACACATTGTGACAGCAAGTTCAACACGAATATTTTACAGCAACCCAAATAAAACAGCCTGCTCTAAATAAACAGAATTGGAAGAATACAAATATATCGACAAAGAGTTATTTTGTTTGTTTTTAAAACTATTGTACACCATTATTTATAAAAATATAAAATAAAAAAAGACGGAGAAAAAAAAATAACCAAAGACCTACATATTTAAAGTTTGATGCTTTGGTCACACGATTGTTTAAAATTAACCAACCAAGTTTGTCATTCATTCTTAAAACGTCATTGTATTCTACTCCTTATTACCGTTATTATTGTATAAATTTCTTGGCCGATTATTTTATGTTTAATATCTGTTAATATTCTAAATTCCTGGAAATTTTATCAGTTTCTAAACTTATTTTAATACTTAATTTCTTGACGTCCCCTTTTTGACATGATAGTGGATTAGTTGTGTCTTTATTCAGACTTGCTCATACATCTACATACAAGCCATTAGCTATGGGGGACAATTTCTATGTTGTCCTGGGATTCGCTGGAAGAGGGGTGTGTCGCAGGTATTTTGATTTACCTCATCTATTTTCTAGTGGGTGTGGTCAAGATATTGTCATTGTTAACTATTTAGTTTTCAGAGTGACTTGGGTCAGTAAATATCTTTGAATTTTATTAATTCCATAGCTGTTTAAAATTTAGTAAAACAATTTAACACCAGCAACCACAAAAAGCTAGAGAGTAGATTTACTAAAGTAGAGCAGCACAGTTATCACGCAAAACAGTATACTTCCTAATGGGACTAAGGACTGTATCTCACCCTCAAGGAGGAGGCGAATGCCGGGCACCACGCTCGCCTACATTATGTCAACATTGGGAAGTTAGACACCCAAGGCTTTGTGGCTGTCCTTATCCAAGAGGACAAGGTTGACACCAAAGTCCTTCTAAACTGGGTTCCCACCATGCTTGGTGAGGAAGGGGTGATGGAGATCGCCCAGCACCTTGCTGCGCCTAAGTCACGCATAAGGATGTCAAGGCACCCATACAATGCCTCCAAATGGGCATTATACATCACCCCTGCGAGGGAGATCCCCCACTATATCCTGGTGAACGCGGGGATCTTTAAGAACCATAAAATATGGGTGCATGTTCCAGGCAGGAGGGTGCAATGTTTCCATTGCCAAAGCCTGGAGCACTGGTCAAACCAGTGTGAGCAGAAAAAAGCTCCCGCCACACGCACAACCGCTGCATCTGCTCCTGCCAAGAGCTACGCCATGGCAACATCAGGAAAAAGGACACCACCTCCACCCCCTCCACCGATCGCACCTCTACATACAAGTCATTAGCCATGGGAGACAATTTCTAAGTTGTCCTGGTTTATTGTGGTGTCTTTGTTCAGACTTGCTCGCACCTCTACATACAAGTCATTAGCCATGGGAGACATTTCTATGCTGTCCTGGGTTTAGCTGGAAAAGGGGTGTGTCGCAAGTATTTTGATTTACAGCATATATTTTTCTGGTGGGTGGGGTCAAGATAATGTCATTGTTAACTATTAATTTTTGGAGTGACTAGGTCAGTAAATATCTTAGAATGTTATTATTCACATTCACGTGTTAGTAAATGATAAGATCGTGGTTACATCAACAAACGTAAGATATTAAAAATATATTGATGACAAAATCACGTTAGCATTTTATGTATTCCTTATTTTGTAAAGTTGGTTTTACGTGACTTACATTGTATTTTTAAAAAAAATTATATAATTTCGCTCTAAATAAAAAGTACACTTTTTAAAATTGAAATAAATCATAATTAAGTACTGTTATACAATAGCCCAAGATCTAGGTGTGGTTAGAGTTGTTTAACTATATAATACGTACACAAACGTCTTGTGTTTAGAGTTGGGTAAACCATACAAATACATACACAAACGTCTTGTGTTTAGAGTTGGGTAAACCATACAAATATGTACACAAACGTATTAAGATTTCGGCAGTCGTTTTAATTTTTGAAGCTTTTTAAAATTTATCTGAATTTGTGAATCTGTGTCTATTTATACTCATTACAGGTTGTCCATGAAAATAATTAATAATCGATAAATAACAGCTTTGAGTTAAAGCAGTATTATTATCCAAACATACATAAACAATACAAATAATCTTTCAAGCACCATTTTTTGCATATCTGCTTTGCCTTAAAATTGCACATCTCATCAGCGCTGCACCACATAGCACCAGTACTTATTATTTAGAATCACGTTTTGCTTGACAAAACTTTTATGCCAAGATGAGATGTTAAAAAATTGTATTCAACTTCTTTTAAAATCTAATTTACAATTATATGAGACACATAATTATATATATTTGTGTCACTTCAAACTGTAATTTAGTACAATAGACTAATATTTACAAATATTTATTTGGTTTGACACATATATTTTAAAATGGTATATGTTTGAAATTAAGGAAACTATCAAATACATACGATAAGTGTTGTTTATACATATCTCTAATTGATTCACAGTTGTTTCGATAATTTTCGGTCTGGACTCTTAATATATCCAAGTGGCACGCCACTTGACTTCGATCCCTATATTTAGGGATACAATGTCAATAATTGCAATAATTCCCCTACCAAGTGGTTAACACTGAATCCAATAACCACAAAATCACGTCTTTATTTCATGCTATATTTCTGATGTTTATAAGATTAATAACTTACACTTATAAATAAGATGTCAACACAATTTATTACTTTTTTATAACAAATGGCGTGAGATTGTGAGCAGTTCACGATGGTGCCCAAACGACCCAACGACGGGTTAAGGTATAGTTCAGTTCAGTTAATAACAAAGAGATTGGAGGAGACTGTAGACATTTTATAATAATATATTATATAATATTTACGCTCATTTTCAGTGATACCTAACGCTGAGGGACATCACTCTGTTTTTTTTTAATTGTTGCGTTGCAAGCAGTGCTGATTGACTCAAATAGTTATTTTTTGGTGCAGTAATTTGGTGCGCTGCTTTCTAAAATTAGTTTAAAAATAGTGTGGTGATTAAGCGCTGTAAAAATTATTATATAAATGCTTTGTTTAATTTTCAGGAATATTTCGTATTTATCGATAAGTTACTTGGGCTTTTGACCACAAAAAAAAAGTGGGTGCCGTAGGCGCCCTACAACCTCAATTTAAAATTACTTTCTGTACATTTAAGGTAGTTTAATATTACGTATCTATCATACAAGGACAAGTTTGTTGGGCTTTTGAAAAAAGTGGGCGCCGTAGGCGCCCTAAATAAAAGTGGGAGCCGCAGCAAAACCTATATTATATACACACTTTGTGTACATTTCAGGAATTTTTATATTACGTATTTATCATACAAGGACAAGTTAGTGGGCTTTTGAAAAAGGTGGGCGCCGTAGGCGCCCTTACAAATAGGGGGCGCCGCAGGCGCCACGGCGCCGCAGCACGAACTAGTTATATATATATTTACGCTCAATTATCGCTGATACCTAACGCTGAGGGACATCACTCTGCTTTTTTTTAATTTTGCGTTGTAAGCAGTGCTGATTGAGTCAAATTGTTATTTTTTGGTGCAGTAATTTGGTGCGCTGCTTTCTAAAATTAGTTTAAAAATCGTGTGGTGATTAGCCCTGTAAAAATTATTATATAAATGCTTTGTTTAATTTTCAGGAATATTTCGTATTTATCATACAAGGATAAGTTACTTAGGCTTTTGACGTAAAAAAAATATACCAATATAAAATACTTTATGTTCATTTAAGAAAATTTAATATTACGTATTTATCATACAAAGGACAAGTTAGTTGGGCTTTTGAAATAGGTGGGCGCCGTAGACGCCCTTAAAAAAAGGGGCGCAGGCGCCACGGCGCCGCAGCACAAACTAGTAATAATAATAAATTTGTAATTTTTATAGCGCTGGGCTCACAGCGCTTTACATGAGCCGGTGTTGCAAAATAAATCTTTAATTTTAATTCAGATTTTATATTTATATACATAATATTATGTTAAAAACACAAAACATTTCATGTAACAATTTTTTAAATGAATAAATATAGGATTATATAATTACATTTGAAAATGATTTTTTTTTAATTTTACAATTTTTTGTTTATCTCAGCACCTAAATCATAATACATATTTATGCCCCGGTGCTTTGTGGTGCGGCATTAACGTGAAATACAATGTTGATGCATATCATGTACTAATTTATAGAGTTTAGATAATAAATCATGAGTTTCCAAACAATGAATATTTCTTTGTTCTTATTCTTATAATTAAAGTATTTTAAAATTGTATATTTATTGTTACAAAAAAACTTATTTCATGATTTTAAGTTTTAATTAACGTTTATAGTTAACTTCATTGTTGTAATCTAAAATGTTAAAAAATGTAACAATTAAACTAAGCTACACAAACTAATTATGATTACATTTGCAGACTGCGAGTTCATTTTATAGACATACCTTACTTTTCTACAACAGTTTTTTACATACTAACAGTCACATATTCAATGGCAGGTTAGTTTCTCACATAATAATAAATTATTGACTTTCTCAATCTCAAATTGTGTGCAATGTTAGACACATTTGCTACGTTATTTAAGAAATCTTTAACGACTTTGTTTGACAATTTTATACAGCAGCGATAAACCTAACTTTGACACAAGAAATCATTCGCCCTAATTCTGAATTTTTTCATAGGTGCCGTCGGAATAGAAACAAGCAAATATTGAAAATAATTCTTCCGTTTTAAAGATCATTTTTTCTATTTTAAAATAATTATCTTAGAAATAATCATGTTTAAAATTACACTAAAAGTTAAAGTCAGCTTGCCTTCTTTTTGTTTGTCATTTCAGACTTCATCTATTATTTTTAAAGACAAACCAGAATATTTTCTTATTTCATCAGCTATTAATAAATATTTTTTTACATCATATAATTATGTATTACATTATGTTATGTTACCAATTAATGGGATAATATATCTAGCTTTAAACATTTAATTATAAAGTGACTTTAATTACAGATCTATAAAATGAAAGTAAATTAAAACTTTGTAAAAAAATGGCAAACTAACTAAACCTCACTTATACTCAATTACAAAGTAAGTCGGGAAGTTTTGGTTAATTTGATTTTTTCCGACACAAAAGAGAAGTTTATATACAGTCAGACCTCTCTAACTCGAACTCAAATGGACTGGAAAAAATTCGACTTACGGAGTTTTCGAGTTAGGGAAAATGGTATAATAGGCGCAGAATTTGGTTGGGACTTAACAATTAATTCGATATATGGGGGTTTTCAACTTAGGGAAGTCCCACTGTACATATAACCAATTTTTAATGATTGATCAGTATATTACTTCAATTATCAATCAGTGTAGAGAAATAAAATAATATATCTGCCTGAACTTGTTTTATTTCAGCAACCAAGTGACCCTTAGTGGACACTACTTTTTAACAATCAGATTGACATTTTCATGCAGTTGAGAACTATCTACTGTCCCACATAGAGTTGTTTACATAGAATGACATCATCATACAGTTGAGGACTATGCACTGTCCTACATAGAGTTGTTACATGACTGACTCATCATACAGTGAGGATAGCATGCCCCCATGGGTGTTTACATAGACTGACATCATTATACAGTTGAGGACTAGGCAATGTCCCACATAGAGTTGTTTACATAGACTGACATCACGGATCTCGGCACTAAATTTTCGGGACAATATTGGCTCATGCTGTTTGGGGTCTTCGACTCTACGTTAATAATTATCAGAAAAATCTGACATTATAGCAATAACAAGTGAAATGAGCAAATTGAAATTCCACCAAGGGCTCATCGATGTTAGGAAAATTGCACCCCTATTTATGGAGATCGAAGTCAAGTGGCGTGCACGTGAATTTATAGTTTTGCTTCCCCTTCTTGATTGCGTGGTAAAAGGGGCCATGGTATCTTAGTAATGTCAAAATCTATTTGATACTTTTTAAATTTGTTTTCTATATTCTTCTCAGTTGCAGTCGAATAAATACTGTGGCAAAACTAACTGTTCATTTATTAAGTCTCATAGAATTGTAAATTATATATTTTAAAATACCCAAAGGCGTAGCTTTGGGAGGGGGAGAGGGGTCACAATTCGAAAGTCCCCCAGGGCCCCACTCGGTGGCGTAGCGAGGGGTGGCAGGGAGGGGGGCAAATACCCCGGGCAGCACTTTGCCAGGGGCGGCCAATTCCTGGTCATTAATTAGTTTCTTTAACAGAAAAATTTAAAGAAAGAGGAGTTTGTTTTTTTTAATCAAAATTAAAGAAAAATAAAATAAGAAATTAATAAAATAAATAAAAGAGCTATCGAAAATCATGGGAGCGTCTTAACATCCAAAACTTCTAGCTCCATATTGGATATGAGTTTTTCTGTGAGGCTAAATTAGTATGAGAACGTGACACTGTTTTTGTGATAATTGATTGATTCTTAAAATTGGACAGCCGCCCATGTTGAATAAAATTATTATTATTATTATTATTATTATTATTATTATTATTATTATTTATATTTTTTGGTGGGGGGGGGGAGGCGGCAAATTACTTACTCGTAGTAAATTAGTTAAATATTAAAACGGGAAAATAAACTTTAATAAAATAAAATAAAAGTTAAGATTTAAAAAAATTAAACGAAATGAAGAACTATATTAAAATGTGAGAGCTCTTCTAATGCCAAACTTCAAACTCCATTATAAATCTAAAGTCCTCTGATACAAATGCTACTGAGATGGAAACCATAGGGGCTGACAGTATGGCAATAGTGTCGGGGCAGTAGGCAATAGTGTGCTGGTATATATATTGTTTCAAATTTGATTTTAACATAAATGAACTACTGGAAAAAAATGTTGGCGCATTTATATGGCTTATTTTAATTTTAATTTTTTTTTGTTTGTGGCATAAAATATAATGGAAACAATTGCTTTTCTGTTAGAATTAAAACTTGCCACCAATAAATACAAAATAAGGGGGGGGGTCAAATTCCTCGTTGTTAATTAGCTATTTTTAAAAAAGTTAAAATGATATTTTAATAAAATAAAATAAAAGCCAAGATAAGAACTCAATAAGAACTCAACATTAACAAAGTTTTTTGCAAATGGAAAGAATCAGAAATTGGACAAAAAAGAATAGAATTATTGATAAAGACCCACAAGTAGTTGCTGTAAAAGAGAAAACAAAGTTCTTGTTAGAGTATTAGACATTATTAAATCCTGGCGAAATTGAATGTGACTTTTTAAGGTCACAGAGAGAGCAATACTGTTGCAAATAAAGGCAATATTCTGGAACTAATGCATATTCTTGCAAAGTACGTTCGGGCACTCCAAGAACATAGTGGGAAAAGGGGTAAAAAAACTTGTCAACTAAAATTCAAACTGAGCTCATAGCAATTTTAGGAGATACAGTTCACGAAAAATCATCTTTCTTCAATAACGAGATACCAAATATTGTTCCATTGTATTTGATAGCTCTTCATTAATTCGACATAAGGATCAAACAAGTCCAGTTGTGTGATATGTAAAGATTGAAAATTAAAAAGTTGACGCTGTAGAATCTTTCAAAGATTTCATCAAGCAAAAGTGAAAATGCTACGACATTTCTGAAATGATTTTGAATAAATGATGATCTTAAAATAATGGAATAGACAGGCCCAAAGTTTTAATACTTCTTAAGGACTGAAAAGTATATAAGAGTACAACAAAGGCGCAAAAACATAAAATCTCATGTCAAACTCTTTCAAACAGTTAAACCTAATTTTTTAACATCATACTCCAACTGAAACGAATTCTCCAACTATTTTAGTACACTTGAGCATTGTTACGCATTCTTTTCCAAGCCCCTACACTGTTGGAGATAAGTAATTGCTTCTACAAGCAAGGCATTCAGAATTCAGGATAAAAATAGTGAATATACTATGAAACTATTTTGAGGTTGCTTTGTAAGCTATAGAACTGAAAGATGCAGACAAAAAGCTCAACACACGAACAAACGCATGAACTTTGCTAGTCACAATCAAATCTTTTTATTTTCAAAGTTATTTAAAAATGCTCCCGAAATTCTTTACAAATTTGGTTTCTGCCCGGGCGGCACATATCCATGCTACGCCGCTGGCCCCACTTGATGCAGAAGACCGACTTACATGGCTCACAGTTGTAAAACAGGGCGTCATAGTAGCCAAGGAACGAAGGATGGAGGAGGCTACGGACAAAGGAGCTATGAGAAAGGCCAAAACATTGGGGAGCACAGAATTCGTGTGCAGAAGCTGTGGTAAAGATTGTCACTCAAGGATATGACTGCACCGCCACTCGAGGAAATGCAACCAAAACCCAACTGTGATGCACTATCGTTTTGCGAGACGGGAGGATGCCGACACAATGGCCAATCAAATCTCCTGAAGATTTAACTCTTGATCAAGAATGATATATGTGACAACTTTCCTCAAGATCGTATAAAATCAAAGGAAGAAAAAATTATTAAGCGTAATTTTTCTTGTAAATTTTCTGTTCCTCTTGCCCCCCCCCCAAAAAAATGGACATGCGACATACAAGTCTACGTATCAATCTTGGTCAGTACGTTTAGAACTACAAAGCCATTATTTAATAATGAAAATGAAATTTGTCAACTTATGCTTCAGTTTAGCGTTTGTTTTTCTTTTATACACTTTGAGATTGCATATTTGTACGTTTGAAAAAAAAATCGGACTCCTCACCACAATAGTTTTTTTAAAATTGTTATTTACATGTAATATTTTAATGCGTCTTAGATTAATTTTGAATAAAAATCTTGGCTTTTAATATAGAACTGGAAAGGGTGCTGATTTGACAATAATGAAAACGTTTATTAGAATTCCTAAAACGTGTATATTAAAGTTGATACTTAATATTTTATTTTATCCAGTGCTTAACTTTACTTCAAAGGTTTCATGCAAAATAAATAGTTCGTTGTTATTCTTATGTGTAAATAGTTACAATTTTTTTTATTTACATGTTTTTGATAATGTAAAGGTAATAATGTATGGACCAATGGGCGCATAAACAGACAAGTCATAATAGATCTTGAAAAGGTCCACACTTGACAACAATAACAACGTTTATGTGAATTACTAACACGTGCATATTAAATAATTGTAAATATTATTAACAGTTGATAAGTTAATCTTTTCTGTTATCCTGTGACAAACTTTGCTTACTACGTTTCATGCAAAATAAATAGTTATTAACATGTGTACAATTACAGTTTATTTTTTACATGTTTTGATAATGTTGTGGTAATAATGTATGGACAAATGGGCGTATAAACTGACAAGTCATAATCATCGATGAAGCTTAAATGGCTTCAAATCACAGATATGCGTGATGTGGATCACATTACAGTCACATAATTTATTTTTAACGCACTTTGCTGTATTATTTGTGCACTCATAATTGGTGCGCACTATTCAATGCCACAAGTTAACGTCCGGCTGACTCCTCAGCAATATTTGTTAATACGTCGAACTTCAAACTGCTTTGCCGCCATGTCACTTTATGCAGTGTGTAATTCACTATGCATTTACTATTATCATGATTATATCATTATTATTCATGCAAACTTATAAAACGCGAAGCCAAAGCTTGGAGGTTTTCTCATAACACATATATTCGTATATATAATCAAAATATAAACTCTGCTATTTCCGTTCGTAACGCTAGATTTTAGAAAGCCCACCGCTAAAAAAAAACTTGAAAAATATATTGCAAACCAAAAAAAAACCCAACTATTTTCAAACGGCCTCTTAAAATTGTTCAATATGGAAAAGATATTTAATTTTTCTCTCTTGGTCTCTACATGTTCTGATTATTTATTATGCGGCTTTCAGGCAAAAGGGACAATTACAAAAACTGAAATATATCCATTTTGAAAACTCCAGTCATTTTTGACGGGTAATACATTAGTGTTTAAAATAATTTTTATAAAGTCTATTTATGAAAATATGAATTGAAGCACTCTTAGATTAACATGATACAAGGTTTGATCATAATAGATATGTATGTGTCAATACTTGTCAAGATCTCATGGAATAGAACTGGAAATAAAAAAAAATAATTTATCGTGGATGTATGCCTGTCCTCTTTTAATTTGCTTAACTTATCTAATCCGAGTATATGTGTGATTACGTGCGTGTGTTTTTAGAATCGTTAGAAATGTACACTACAATCAGCAGTATTTGACAAATAATACCAATGATTAAATTGGCATTATTGTGTTTGTTTGTTAAGAAATCTCTTCAAATAAAGAAATTTATAATGCAAAATCATTCATGTATTAAATGGCATTTCCTGTCATCCCCGCACCAAAAAGCACCGGTACAGTTTTATTTAATATGACGTTGTATTGGAGAAAACTTAGCTGGCAATATAAATGAGAAGATTGTGGGAGTCTTTAAAATTGTTATCAAAATTTAATATACCATTCTTTGAGAAATGATATTATTACTTGTATTACTTCAATGATTTTTAAGGTACAGCTCCTAACATTTTTAATAGGAATTTTAAAAAGTATTAGTAATAAAATAGATTTTAAGAACAACGTGTATTCAAAATTACGGAACCCATAAATTTAAGTAATCTCCTGTCATTTACGTCTTGTCTAATTTTATTATCGACCGTTAAGTATCTATTTGAATATTGCTATATATTTGAGTGGCATGCCACTTACCTTCGATCCCTATATTTAGGGATACCATATCTATCAAATGCAAGGATTGTCCTAACGCGAAATATTCTAATTCAAATGTTAACATTGTTAATTCCATATTTTATGATTTATAACGATTTCAGATGTGTAATAAAACGAGAAATAAAACTCACTTACTTTACCTTGTATTTGTATTCTTGCTCACATGATTCCCTATGTATTTATCATTTTATAATAATTAAGGTCTTTATGATTTGTTATGGTTATATAATTTTGAATTATGTTTAATTGTTGAAGCATTACCTGTAAATGACATTTAAAAATAGAAATATATCTACTGATCAAATATTTCTTTCTATATCAATAATTTGTATCCGAGGGTTGACAATACATTGCACGTATTGTTTTATTAAGAAATCATTATGCCATGCTATTGTTTCAACAGGTTTATAAAACAATATTTTGAATGCATCAACTCTAAAAGAATAAAATATAAAAATAATAACTTCATCTATAGTTGTATAGAGTGTAACCTTGAATAAAAAGTGACCGTCCTATGAGACATCGTAATACGATTTAATGTTTTGTATTGTAAATAAAACATATTTCCTACTTGAGAAGATATTTTTAACCCACCTAACAAACTTAAAACTTAAAACATCAATATTATGCCTAAAAAGTTAGTCATTTATTAGTTTATAATTGTATATTCATTATATCACAGCTGTATAATCTGACCGTTTTGTGGTGGTATTATTTGGCTTTAAGCTACTTTAACGTCTTTGGGGCCGTCCATAAATGACATCACGCGATCTTTGCCGATTTTTACCCCCCTCCCCCCTCGTCAAACTTCGTCACAAAAGCTTAGACCCGCTCCCCTCCAATTTTACGTCACAAAGCTTTAATTATGTATTTGAATCAGAGCTTAGAAAGGCTTAGAAGATCAATCTTTATAGCACTACCCAAAAAGCCAGATGCGGTGGAATGTGAGGACCACAGAACAATTAGCCTTATGTACCATGTTCTAAAGATCTTGTTAAAAATAATCATGAAAAGTATAAGACCCCTTATCAGCCCGGAAATATCAGAAGAACAGTGAGGTTTTGAGGAGGGCAAAGGTACCAGTAATGCTTTATATATTATCAGAATAAAATTTTACAAAATAATTAATTTTTTCTGCTGTTATGTAATGACCTAATAAGTCGAGCAATATAAAGCAATGGTAATGTATCATCTAATGACATCAATAGTGCATTTGTCATGTGCCATAAATTAATTTAATCAAATTTTCATTTATTTGACCTCCTTTCCCATCTTTAAATACCAATGCAACTCCCTGATTTGCTGGTTACACGTCAAATGATCACATTCCTACATACTGCAGTGTTGCCACTAATCTAAATACGTGAATAACTTTTACTATTTGTATTTAAATTCTTCAAAACATCATCATTTAAAATACTAAGACTTGTCATATCTATATTAGAAAATGATCTAGTTGAGACAAAATTCTTAAAACTAGTCATGTGTTTAATTAAATTTAAAAATTATGCTTAATTTCCAAATACGTGTCATGATTATGTCCAGTTATGGATCAGTTAAGAAAAAAATCTCTAAACCAAGTAATGTTAACAATGTGTGGACATGAACAAGTTAAACATAATACTTAACTATTTTAACTATATCTGGGAATTAAATATTTTAGATCCACTCAAATACACAAGTTATCATCATTGTCAGACATGAATCTCTTTAAATGAGAAGATAACACATGAACTTATTATTAAAATTCATACAACAGATGAAATATATCCAGGTCATTGATAAAATGTTAGGCGGAATATCTTAATGTTTTACTAATCATAACATGACAAATAAATATAGGGTCACGTGAGCAACAATACATATACAAGGTAAATTAAGTGAATTTTATTTCTCTTCTTATTTTCCTCGTTTTATGAAACACCTGAAATCCTAATATATCATAAAATAGGGAATTAACATTGTTTGTAAGTATGTGTGAGTGTATGTGTGTGTGTGTGTATGTGTGTGTGTGTCGTTTTTCCATCGTGATCGCTTAGGGCCTAGGACAGTGATGGTGAACCTATGCCGCGCGTGCCATAGACGGCAAGCAGAGCCTCATCAGCCGGCACGCAACTAAAATATTACTTCTTTAATCAAACCACTTTGCTGGCTCTTTGTGTTGGCATTTTGCAATATATAAGTAGGTTTTAAATTATTTTTGGGCACATGGCCCCTAAGCCTAAGTTTTATATGTTTGCTAAGTGTCTTTGATCTCCAAATATTTGTAAGTTTGTTAAAAGCCCTTGACGCCAACGCAATTCGAGTCGTTATCTCTGATGTTGCATCTCCATCATATGACATTTTGCTTCCTAAGTAAGTGAAGTTGGTTACTTTCTCTATGGTTTGGTCATTAAGTATAATATCATTTAGTTGGTTGGTGAGGTCCATGACTTTTGTTTTGGTTGTGTTGATTTGAAGACCAATTTGATTTGAAAAGTGCTGGAGACGATCAGTTTTTTTCTTGGGTGTTCAGATGCGTTGAGCTTATAAGAGCCAGGTCATCTGCAAAGTCAAGGTCTTCCAAAGTATTGTTTTCGGTCCATTTGATGCCTAATCCGGCATTGGAGATCAAAGACACTTAGCAAACATATAAAACTTAGGCTTTTCAACTCTTGCGTAATACCTGTACTAACATATGGATGTGAAAGCTGGAAATCCACTCAAACTATAGCAAAGAAATTAGTTGCCTTCGAGAACAAATGCCTCCGAAAAATGTTGAATGTAAAATGGAGTGATTTTAAATCAAATGAAACAATAAGAGAAGTAACCAACCAAGAATATGTGTCAACCTTTATAAGGAGAAGGCGTTGGAATTATATCGGTCATGTTCTTCGAATGGACGAGAGAAGACTACCACGGCAGGCCTTCATATGGACACCAAAAGGCAAAAGAAAACAAGGAAGACCAAAAGAAACCCTACGTAGAACAATCAAAAGAGAAAGCTCAGTCATGGGTCTAAGAAATAATCAAGACCTAATACAATTGGCGACGGATCGTCGTAAATGGAAATCAATGACTTCTGCCCTATGTGCCGTCTTCGGCCCGAGAGGAACTAACTAACTAACTAACTAACATGGCCCCACAACGGTGTGCCATCATTGGCCTAGGACCAGTCTCATTATATACGTCATGTGCTTTGTGAGCCTTGTGTTAACTTTGGTGGCCTATTAGCCCTATTATTGACGTAATATTTGTCGACATGTAGGACAAGAGATGGTTGGAATGATATCAGGAGCCTTGTGTTACTTTGGTGGCCTATTAGCCCTATTCTTGGCGTAATGTGTGTCGACATGTAGGACAAGAGATGGTTGGGATGATATCAGAAGCCTTATGTTACTTTGGTGGCATATGAGCCCTATTATTGACGTAATGTGTGTCGACATGTAGGACAAGAGATGGTTGGAATGATATCAGGAGCCTTGTGTTACTTTGGTGGCCTATTAGCCCTATTCTTGACGTAATGTGTGTCGACATGTAGGACAAGAGATGGTTGGGATGATATCAGAAGCCTTATGTTACTTTGGTGGCCTATGAGCCCTATTCTTGACGTAATGTGTGTCGGCATGTAGGACAAGAGATGGTTGGGATGATATCAGGAGCTATAGAGCAATATCCCTGCTGCCTCCCAGGAGTCATGCTAAATGACCATCCAGTGTGGTCTTAATGTTATCTTTGTATCGTTTACGTGGACCTCCACGTGCTCTCTGCCCATCAGCAAGCTCATCATTTGGAAGGCGATGGTCTGGCAACTGCAAGCCGTGCCTCATCGAGAGAAGTTGGCACATCATTAGGCTTGTTTAAATACTGGGTAGTCCTGCCCCGACAAGTACTTCAGTGCAGAGGCGTCACAAGGGTTGCTGTCACCTGGGGCGGTAGCTCATGGTGTCACCCCCTCACGAATTAACCCATATACCTCCTTCAAGTTTTCCAATGCCAATGAACGGGAACATACATAATTTTGCATTTTGGTGTCACCCCTTCTGTTGGTGTCACCCGGTGTGGTCCGCACTCCCGAGTGACGCCACTGCTTAGCGTAACTTACTAATTAATTTCGTGACAGTGACTCGTAAAATGTCACACAACAAAAGAGTGCAGATGAAGATTGGTGGTGATTGTTCTAATAGATGCTAATGTTTCAAGATGGTCTGCAACGAGTTATAGCGCTCTTATGTTTGCGCCAATTTTGTCGTCGCTATTTCTTCGTGCACTCTTTAATGACATGTGACAACAATTTAAAGAAGAAAATGTTTCCAGCATTTGTCAGACAAGCCTTGAACTTACAAATAATAGATAATTAATTAATTGAATGACTTTTTAAAAAAAAGTTTTACGTTTTGTCTGTCACACTTTAGGATCATTTAATAATTTATTTTTTAAAATTTCATCTAACGTTTAACGTGTCCAAAATTTAAGTGTAATTTGGCTTACCTTTGTAACTTTCATTATGAAAGTCAATCATTATAAAATAATTATTTAAGCCGGAAAAGGTATAACGTGGACTTTTGACTCAAAAATAATTCGAATAAAAAGTCGAACTCAAAGGGACCCGAAAAAAAATTGGCTTACAGAGTTTTCGATTTAGGGAATATCCCACTGTGGAGGGAGTAAGTGTGTGTGTGTGGGGGGGGGGCTTTCTCAGTGGTGTCGGTATGTCAATGCCAAGTTGGCTTCCTTTCATATGAAGCATCAGACAACGCCTCTCTTTCCTGTCAAGCCTTCTTGTCGGCATGGCTGCCCCCCCTCTTAATATCAACATTGTCCTTGATAATCTGCGCCTATTACGCCATTTTCCTTTAATCGAAAACTCCAAAAGTCGATTTATTTTCGGGTCTCTTTGTGTTCGACTTAACGAGGTCCGACTGTATTTCGTAATTTTGTTTTATGTGAAAAAAAATTGTAGTCTCTTTTTTTTATACATAAATTCGTACAAGGTAAATTTTTTGGTTTTGGTGTCACCCCCCTGATGGTGTCACCCGGGGCGGCCCACCCACTCCGATCCCCCTAGTGACGCCACTGCTTCAGTGTTTGTAATGTTTAAATTCTGGGTAGTCCTGCCCTGACAAGTACTTCAGTGATCTGCCTGGTACTTTACTTTTTTCTTATTTGTACTGTTAGTTTGTCCACAGTTTGAGCAGGAACTGGATAATATATCTGCTCTACGATTCAGGTGTGTTTCTGAGAAAACGGTGAGTAAAATGTACACAAAGAGCGTCTGTGACATAGAATATAATTAAAGTAGGTCCAGGAGAGTGTCACACTTGATCTATATATACATAGTAGCTCAGTAAAAGTAGCACATGTTTTAATCGTCGGAAAAGAGGTATAATATGTAATGTTGAGGAAGAATTGGGAATTAATTTTATGATTTATGTGAGATAACAAAAAACTGCAATTGTAAATACCACTTTAAGCATTTACTAAATTATCATTAATAATTTGGGTACGTTACTAGCATATTTTAATATATGAAGACTATGTATACTGTCAAATTTTGTTACTCCAGCTTATTCAAATGTTATTTTTGTTATTGTTCTTAGAAAATACCACTATTCGAAACAATTAAATACATATATTTACAATGCACTGAAAAATATCCTTTAAATATACAATCAAATTAATAAAATTGTATTTGATGTGCATTTAAACTGTATCCCATCAGTGGCGCACCAAAAAGCACCGAGTGTGATGTATTTAATATGACATTGTGTTAAGAAAACTGAGCATCATTACATAAGAAAATCTTTACTTAAAACAAAATTAATTGAAACGGTATTAAAGTTCTATGACATCATAATATTAATCACTTCTGTATAAGAAATTTTTTGCTATGTGTGAATTAGAATTCATTCATGTAAAAATAAAATTCAAAGAAAT
>CALYLW010002178.1:133907-144479 GCA_944989445.1 Ampullaceana balthica | reverse complement strand
AGAATTTTATCACCCTTCAAATATGACGGAAGTTTTCAAAATAAATACACGTCAGACTATGGCGGATTAAGGGGGGGAGGCTGAACGGGCTAAAGCCAGGGGCCCCCGATGATTTAGGGCCCCCAAATTTAGTATAATTTATAATAAATGTGGACAAATGTTTGCATGAATCCCTAAAAATATAATAAATTAATAAAATCGTATTCGGACCCGCTAGCCTCAGTATCGAAAAACTTGATCTGATTGGCTCAATAAGAGAACAGATTAATAAATACTATTTATATCTTTTAAATTTTGTTCCAACATCAGGATCGTGTGGTTTTGAGGTACCGTATTGTCTTGTGGCGGTAGCGGGTTCGATTCCCGGCCGGGGCTATTTGTTTGTTTATTTTCATTTGTCTTAATTTTTTTTAAATTATCTTTTTACACTCAATTTTAGTTTCCAGACAAACAGTTATGTATTTCTTTGTGTTCGGTTTTTTTGATGAATCCGATCCGGAGTACAGACACATTATGAACATGGAACCAATGGACTATCTAGTTACAAGTTACTGTCTTATATTAGCTGCTAGCTATCATTTTACAGGGACGCTAGCTGGATAGGGCCCCAGTTGAATTGCAGCCAGGGGCCCCGTGCAGTCTTAATCCGCCCCTGACGTCAGATTAAAAACTAACGTAATACAGAACTTTCATTTATTTTTATTTGATTCATTTATTATCATATTATTCATATTGAACAATTTTATGAGGAACTTTCGAAAAGAGTTATATTTGGTGCGCAGTATTGAACAAATCATCATTACATCCAAGAAGCATTACATCCATTACGGGAATTATGTATGTTGATTGTTGCGTGATACGCATTATATTGACACATTCTTGGTGTGATGTAGCGTGAGGGACATGACGCCATTAATGTAATCTAGAATGATTTCCCTTGAATAAAATAAATCTGAAATTCTTCGTTGGAAATTGCATTTCAATACTCATTCTAGTTTTTAGTACTTGTTTTTTTATAGTCAGACCTTTGATGTCTGTGTCTTCACATGGCGTTGTTTAAATTCAGACCTGTAATGTCGTAACATTGTGTTGTCAGCTCTATAAAGTCTTTGTCTTAACCTTACAGCGCCGAACCGTTAGTAAACTAGTTAATACTTTCCCAAGCTTTTTTTTCATATCACAATCACATTTGTTTATAAAAAGAATGAACAGCTAGTTGTAGAAAAAAAGGTCTTTGGGAAAATTCTGGTGAATGATATCAAAGGTAAACTTTTGTTTTTTGTACCAATAGTGAATAAATAAGCGTGACCCGTCAAAACGGCCTCTGTTAAATGGCCCCGGCCTAATTGACCCCGGCAATAACGGCCCCAGACAACTTGTTTACAATGTTTAACAAAATTTAACTTTTTTTTGTGTGTGTGCATTTTAACCTTTTGTCAACTTGTTCACCTTTTAAGAAAGTGTTCAAACTGTAAAATTATTTCTTGTGACGTTATTATATTCTCAACAAACAATTGTGATTTGGTGCCATATATTATATATTTACGCTCATTTGTCACTGCCGCCTAACGCTGAGGGAAATCACTCTTCTTTTTTAAAAATTTTGCGTTGTAAGCAGTGCTGATTGACTCAAATAGTTATTTTTTGGTGCAGTAATTTGGTGCACTGCTTTCTAAAATTAGTTTTAAAAATTGTGTGGTGATTAGCACTGTAAAAATTATTATATAAATGCTTTGTTTAATTTTCAGGAATATTTCGTGTTTATCATACAAGGATAAGTTACTTGGGCTTTTGACAGTGGGCGCCCTACAACCTCAATTTAAAATTACTTTTTTTTACATTTAAGGTAGTTTAATATTACGTAGCTATCATACAAGGACAAGTTTGTTGGGCTTTTGAAAAAAGTGGGTGCCTTAGGCGCCTTAAATAAAAAGGGCTCCGCAGTAAAACCTATATTATATACGTACTTTGTTGACATTTTAGGAATATTTCGTATTTATCATACAAGGATAAGTTACTTGAGCTTTTAACATAAAAAATAAAAATTAAAAAAAAACTATTATAAAATACTTTGTGTACATTTAAGAAATTTTAATATTACGTATTTATCATACAAGGACAAGTTAGTTGGGCTTTTGAAAAAGGGGGCGCCGCAGCACAAACTAGTATAGTATATAGAGAAACTGTTATTAAATTGCTTCTTGTGATGTTATTATTATTGTCTCTTGTGTACTAAACCTGACACTGAATCGGTGAGTAAAAATACTAATATAATACATGTACTTGATAGTATTTTTTATTCATTTAACATCTATAAATCTAGTGCCGATTTAACCGGGGCCGTTTTGACCACGGCCGTTATGTCGGGGCCCATTTGTCGGTTAACCCAAATAGGATATTTACCGTTCTGCGTTAAAGTGCAGGCATAACTCAAACTGCAATCCATATATATTGGCGGAGAGAGAACATCAATTATTCAAACACAACAGGAAGTCTCTATTTATCTTACGAGGCCAATGAATTAATCCATATTTCGAGGACTTTCTCAGAAGTAATATCTGTGACACTACACCACTATATCCATCACTGTCACATCAATATATCCATTGTGCTGTTAAAAATTTTGAGTTGTGACACAGTAATAAAGCAAACAAATATTTTCTCAATAGAATGACGAAAGTACCATTACTGCTCCAAACTGGAACGAGACTTTTGATCTCTGCTTGACCAATAGAACAGTTCTAACACGTGAACGAATACCGAATAACTAAACTCCTCCCCCGTGTTCGGTTAGAAAGAAAACAACTTGCGTGTTTCTACACACGTGCTTGGCCACCACAGAGGGCATGCTACAGAATCGAGTTGACACATCAAATTGTATTCAAACTATGACCTTACCCCCGCCCCCCCCCACACACACACACGCGATTGGTGTAACACCTGGACACTGTCCGTATCGGCTGAACGTATGCAGTTACTTGAGTTACTCAACTGTTTATACATGACAACCAGACACCAGTGTTATAAGACATAAAATCTGTGTATGGGGAGGGGGGATTAGTGTCCTCGACTGGAGACATTTTCTACAGAGAGAGTAGAGAGAGAGACAGGGAGAGAGGGAATTGCGTAAACGAGGCAGTCACTGATGAGGGTAATATGCAGTTGATTCTTTGAGACATTAAAGTTAAATGTAGCTGGATTTATACCTATAAATTAAATAATAAGGTGACTGCGAGAGTAGATTAAAAACACTCATACACTTGGGAATGACGTAATTGAACCTAAGGCGGCATTAAGAATAAGGGATAAATTAAGTTAATTAATTAAGACATCCATTAAAACTATCTCAGTAAAACATAATAAACTATGCACTTGACACACTGAAATATTATAGTCCTAGATTATACTAATGTCTCGAGATTTTCAAAGGTTGACACGGGTACAAGATGAGTTTAATGTTAAATAGTTGAATGCAATGCCCAACCCCTTTTTTTCCCACACAACACTAGCCTGACACGCGTGCTGAAATACCCGTGCTTAAGTCGAAGAGATTATTTCTTTCAAAAATGACCTTGTGCGGTGTAGCTACGTCACGACTACCCAAGAGATTTCCTTCATGGTCTCTGATTACGCCATGACGTGACCGACGTCTTCGCGCTACAGTGGCGTTGGTGACATGCTTGGCCCTTACACAGCTATAGAAGACTATATGTGTGACATTTTCCCCCTCCCCAACAAATTACTTTACCAAAAACATTCAAATAAAAGTAAATGGAAATAAGATGATGAGTTACACCCGTAAATAATTCACGGCAACGATAATGTGTAGTTTGTATCATATTTAGACTGCCGACGTATACGCGATCTCAAGTTTTTATCATCTTGGACTGCCAAAGTGTTCGAGATTGTAACTTTCGTCATCTTGGACTGCCAAAGTGTTCGATATGTGTAACTTTCGTCATCTTGGACTGCCAAAGTGTTCGAGATGTGTAACTTTCGTCATCTTGGACTGCCAAAGTATATGGTGTCTCCTTTCATTTTTATTTGAGCCATAAGCTTAACGCTATTTTCTTTTCCGTGATTTGACATTTGTACATACCATCAACTGTTGAAAAGCCCATTTCAATAATGTTGCTGGACATTTGCTACCGCTCCCCTGTTAACGCTGTCAATGGTGATGTCCCATCATCCACAGCAAAAGAACAACATGATCCTCAGCAGTTGCTATCAGCAATCCAAACACTCACCTATAAACAAGTTCTAATGTACACATAGCAATATGACATGTTGATTAAGGTCGTAACAATGCTTCACTTTGATCACAAGGCAAAACTCATCCATAAATTCCACACGAGACACATCTTCCTAGAAAAAAACTTTTAAAAAAATCTACATCTAATTTCTAAAATCAGATTCTCTTTAACGCTTAAGTTTTACATTTGAATCATACTTTGTAAATGTTGTGTATAAGGCTGCGCTATGTACTTATGTACTTATGAGTGGCCCACGTGACCGAATTGGGTTACATATTAACGCCACGCAGAAGTACAGACTGCAGCACCGACAGAATATCAACACTTGTGATTCCTTCGCCTATTGAACAGCGCGATTGGTATGGGGGTGAAACATACGGGTACAGACTTACGGGGTTAAATAGTCGTGTATATAATGTATAAAACCGTGTATGGAGATGTAAGTAGCTGTGTATTTATATGTAAACAGACGTGTAAACACCATATCACAACGAAGAAGCGTCTTGAAAATAGGCTCCAAGAGTTCACCGAGACTGAAGTGTCAACAAAAAAACAAAAAAAAACAAAACAAACAAACAAACAAACAAGGGCCAACAACTCCACACCTTCAGGTTCACACTTTCTGTGATGCACTCGTGTACTGGTGCACAAACCCATGCAGAAAAAAATAAACAAGTGAAATTTGTGTTGTGATGGAAGATATATTCGCTAATGAAATAATAAAAAGTCAGACTTTCTAACCGCTGTATTCTTGGGATGGGATGTGAATTAAGGCCGTGGATGAGCACCCCATTTCATTGACAATCTATTCAACATCGGTGTTGACATAACTGTTGAAGCCCAGACGAGTACGGTGTTGATCGGGAAAAAAATATCATAAAAAATGAGAAGTATTTTACCTTGATGAATTTATGATCATTTCCCTTTACTATCGAAATAAGAAAAAAAAATTAGGTGTTTATTGCATAATTTAAAAATATAAGTAAATACCTTTGACGTGCACAATACCTCCGGAATCAACAACTCCAATCAAGACTGACAACTCCAATCAAGACCGACAACTCCAATCAAGACGGACAACTCTCATTCCGTCAGCGTGAAAGTACTTCTAGGTGAGTCTTTTACTATAATTTATTGATAACCATTCTATAATAAACATTTTTATTAACTTAAAATGGGTTGAAAATGAAAATGGGTTTTCATTAAAACATATATTACCCTTTTCCCAGGGGCGAGGCACCGACCTATTTAAATTAATGTTAGACCAAGTTCCATTTGATATGGTGAAATAAAATGTTGGTGAGACTGCAATCAGGCAGGGTCAGTCTGGAGAATAGACTAATCCAAGAGAATAGGAACCTTGCACCACATGGGATGAATGTTTTGTTTGCGCTGACAACCTAAATGATTTGCCCCGCCCACTCTCTCCTATCATATATAAGCTCTGACTATTCTCTTCCTACTATTGCTCTCTTTGGCTCTGAATTTCACCGCAGCTAAGTTTTAATTTCTTTATATTCGTTTTATTTGTTTGTGTACTACTTGTTCGTTGAAGAAGGCTCTTTGCTGAAAACGTTCACTGTTTTGTGACGTCTTGTCGGGCTCACTCATACCCTGTGTCAGTGGCGTAGCTAGAACTTTTGCCGCCCGGGGCGGTCTCCAATTTGCCGCCCTTCTTAGGGGCCGTCCATAAATGACGTCACGCACCTGAGTTACACATTTGTGACGAGTGGGGGTGTTTAAGAAATGTGACGTCACGTCAAAACGTGGAACTTTAAATAAAATTACCACTTAAATATTTGATTACTGACACTTTATTTAATGACGTTTATGTAAAACGCGTGTTACCATATTAGAATGCAGCGTTACGTTACACTAAAAACATACTTAAATGACAAAATTTCTATTTGAAACATGCTCATTTTGAATCAGAAAATAAGGCTCTTATGGGGGGGGGAAGCTTTGTGACGTCTTATTGAAGAAGGGGTCTAAGTTTTTGTGACGACGTGTGACGAGGGGGGTGGGGTGAAAAATCAGCCAATATCGGGTACGTCATTTATGGACGGCCAGTTAGTTGATTATATTATGGTTTTTATATATTAAGAAACATGAATAAACAATTGTAATTGAAACGAAGTAAAGGTGGGGAACATGTTTACCATTGCATGCCATATTTATGTAAGCAGCAATAAAAGAGCCCGCATACGATTATATACCTATAAATACAAATTTTCAAAATAAAATATACTTTTTTAAAGGCCACAAGAAAGTTACTGAGGTAGCAAAACATATTCCAAATTTACACCAAAAAACATTACCAATCACCATTCTTTTATTTTGTATTTATAAATAAATGATTTTTTTACAAACAAAGAAAGTGTATACATTATTATGTAATCATATTTATACATTTACTTTCCTAACTTTCATCTATCTATATAAATAATTCTCTTCGTGGGACCATACGAGACACCACGCAAGTATGTTCAACCGAGCATGACGAATGACCCTCACTGGGGTCGACCAATGTATCGAGTCTAATAATGGTCCTTGCGTTTCACTTGCATTGTTCCTTCACAGAATGAATAACGTGAGATTCGTAGTGTACTGGTTATCACGTCCGCCTTATACGGGGAAGGTCCTGGGTTCAAGCCCCAGCGAAAACATTGTATAAATGTCTGTTTGTGCCCGTTCTTTTACCCCTTTTATTGCCAACACTAGCTGACCCGCGGCGTAGCATACGCCGCTAATGATTAGTGACGGGTGAAGACTTCCTGAAAGACACAGTTGTCAAAATGGGTGGTTTTGGGCAAACGACTGTGAGTGAATGAAAAGAAGGACTCTGGAGAGACCCGCGGCGTAGCATACGCCGCAGACTTTGCTCATCATAGACAGTGCAAAGAACGGTAGGGGGTGAGAGTACAGACACAAAAAGCAGCACTAAGTAAATAAAAAATAGCGAGTAAACGTGAGACATGCAGACTGAGGTTGTTGTTAGCCCGCCTCCCATTTATATACTACCATCCCTTAAACATAAACTGTGATTGGCCGACACTAGCGAGGGTTAGTCATATTTAGGGTTGTATTTTTAAAATATGTTTTTTTTTGTGCGATTATCGATTATGTAAATCCGATTTTAAACCTATTATCGTTTTATAGCTGACTTCATAGAAGTTAGGGGTGTAACGAATTTCGTCTGCAAATGTCTCCAAACCAACAATGAGTTGGCAGTTCACCCCAACCGACGTTCACTCGCATTGTTATTATTTCTTCGTGCTGTAGTTTGTGTCCGTTTTTTCTCCACTTTCTTTGCACTCTCCATGAGCAAGTCTGCGGCGTATGCTACGCCAAAGGGGGGGGGCTAGTAATAGAAAAAATAGTGTATTATGCTATCAAAATTAAAATTATCTGTAAAATCGTGTTCTATGGACTATGGACACAGTATTGCAAGATTTTGTTGACTTTAATTGCTCATCGTGGAACGAAGATAATTTTTTATCAACTTCAGTTTTGAGAAGCTCCTTTCATAACTAGCGACACTGATTGCAATAGTTGAAACAATTCATAGCAAATGTACAATGTTGGGTACATAATTTTCCAATCTATACTGTTGAATAAATTTTAATAGATCAAGGGGCCTTTACTCCCGGTTTTCTAACATAATGCCTCTTCTTGTAGTGTAGGTACAGCCATAAAAACATGGATCCTTTTTCTTTCCATTTTAAACTGTTCTTTGTCAATATCAATAAAGTGATTTATTTGATGTCAAAATGCTTCATTTAGTAGGTTACGTGGTATTACGAATATTTTCTTGCATGGACATGCAACTCATCAAAGCGTTCTTTTATTTTCTTTTACATATCCGTCCCTGGATAAAAACATTTCACGTTGTACCTCTTGTTCAAACAATAGAATCACGTCTTCTGAATTTTCCCTACTCATATGTTTTTCTCCTTCGAATTCGGCATTCACAAATTGTTTGGCTGATATAACAGCATTTTGTATTAGCACGTCTCTTTGTTCCATGCAATGGCTTTGCATTAATTTAAAAAATGACGGATTCCAATAAAGTGGGACGCGGTGGTCGAGTGGCAGCGCACTGGACTGTCGTACCGATGGTCACGGGTTCGAATCCGTGTGAAGGCAATGGTTTGTTCCCGGGGCCTAGAGCGTCCCTGAGTCACCCCGCTCCGAATGGGTACCTAACGCTACATGTAGTTAGGCGGCTGGGTAATGCGTGGAACCCACAAAGCCGTGGCCTGTGAATGCTGCATCACTTGCCAACAGATCATCTGTCATGGTCTGTGGACGCAACTATCTTCTGCATAGAAGGAGCGTCTGTATAGATAAGATAAGATAAGTGAGATAACATAGAAAAGAAAAAGATTATATTGAATTGAGTAAAATTCCAGCATCCTCGTTTTCCTATGTACTTCATCAGATGTCAATTTGTCGAAAGCGATTAAAATTTTAATTATGTCGTTTTTCGAAATTATTATCCCTATTGTGGTATTTATTATCAGAGAAATTTGAATATTTACAGATTCTTGTCATAAATTTTAACAATTTTCCATAAAATAGACGAATTAAAATTATTTACACATTAATTGGATAGGCATAACATGTTTAATCAATAACCGTATTTTAATGAAAAACACAAAATATTTGTGTCACTTTAATGCAATAAAAACAAAATAAATTTAATTTTTAATAACTTACCTTACAATAATTTCCTGAAAACTGAAACAGTAATATAAATTACTACTTGCAAGTTAAAAATAATATTTCAACCACCATGCCTATAGGTACGTTTTCGCGCATCATTCTGCGAATGTCAAAATTCCACGTACGAACAGTCGTGGCGATATTAATAGCACATATTATTCGGCCCAGCGGTGATGTGTTTTTTGCGTACTTTTCTTATAAAAGAGTCATCTGTGACTTATACCGCTTAGTTTTCCAAACAAATGGACACTTTTTTGAGTGATTTTAAATTTTGAACGGTTTTGCGTTAGTTATAATATCCACCATGTAATTAAAAAAATGTTGAGCGAATCCGTTAATCAAGAGTCGAAATTACAAATATTTTTGTTTAACCTTGATTTTCCCTCTTCAAAAGAAAAAGGGCGGTTGTCGGAAATGGTTGTACTTTTCAACTGCCCAAAAATGCCGCCCCATTAATGAGTGCCGCCCGGGGCGGACCGCCCCCCACCGCCCCCCCTAGCTACGCCACTGCCCTGTGTGCTTGTTATCTATCTACTTTTGATATGGTATTATCAACATTGGGAGAGAGGAGGGCGATGGAGCCTCGAAGCTGACGGGTATTCCTTAATAGTTGCTGTATTGCCTACTAGTTGCAGAAATAAAAAAAATGGCAGACTGCGCTGGGCAGGACATCTAGAAAGAATGTCAAATGATAGAGGAGTAAAAAGGGTACACCACCAAAACCCCAGAGGAAATCTGCTCAAGGGAAGACCTAGGCTTAGATGGATGGATGACGTAGAGAAAGATCTACAACAACTGGGTATACAATATTGGAGAAGAAAGGTGTTGATAAGGACTGAGTGGAAGGAGGTCGTGAGGCAGGCCCAAGCCCTACATGGGCTGTAGCACCACAGGGATGGATGGATGGATTGCCTGCTAGCGTGGTTAAGGTTGTCGAGGAAGGGTTGGGGAATATAAATGTTCAATTTTTAGTTTCATTTTTAAAACTACCACATTTTAAAAAAATAGGCACCATTCTCGTCAAAAAGCAAAAGTAAAGGCGCCATTGTGCTTACATATTTGAATCATCTGGTTTAGAGATTTTAAAATGTCAGTTGTATTTTTTAAATCCTTTATATTAACTCGTGGTGTCTGCGCCCGCCCTTGTCGCCAAAACTTTTGATCAATTTCTAACCCACTTGCTCGTAAGCTAGCGAGCTGAAATTTTGCAGGCAGTTTTGTACCGATAATAAAAACAATGTATCAAAATTTCAGATCGATCGCATGTACCGTAACTAAATTATTGGTTTTTTAGATTATTTTATTTATTCCTATGTATCATGCTATTTTTTGAGATAGAGCGTCCCGGTGCGTATTATATTGAACAACCTTTCTGTCGCGCAATAAGGTGCGTATTTTATTGACAAATCTTTTTATAAACATATTCCTGATCGGTGCGCATTATATTAAACATGTTTTACGACACAACTGCAATTTTGTATTTCTGGATGGTCTGGCGCTGCGTATTATAATGAACATTCTTTTAGTTACGTCTCGTACATAAAGGATTTATAGTCAAAAACTTGGTTTTTTAACGGTTTTTTTAATTTTATTA
>CALYLW010002178.1:107298-118090 GCA_944989445.1 Ampullaceana balthica | reverse complement strand
ACAAAATTCATAAATTGCTTGAGTAAACGAAACTATTTTCAACAGTATATTTTTATATGAGAAATATATATGTATGTATATATATATATATATATATATATATATATATATATATATATATAAAGGTTGCGGAAATTAACGATTAATTTCTCGATTAAACGTTAAAAATTTTTAACAATTATATTTTTTTTAATGATTAATCGACCACCACTTTTAAATGTATTGGATTTAAAAAGTAAAATATTTCGGCCGATAAATATATAATAATTTCCGGACGATTACACGAACATTTCGGCTTTAAACTATTGACTGACGTGAATGTTCAAAATGTTGATAAAGGTTGTTGTGTCCATTGAGAGAAATCGTTTGCTTACCATGCAATGTTCCCTCTAAGTCTAAGTTTCGTTGGTCCGTGTACAAATTTAAAAAAAAACAACTCGTGTGCAAAGTTCCACAAAGTCCATTTTTTGTGCAATACAATATCTTACAAAACTTGCTGCTCTTTGATTCTAAACTCCTGCGTGGCGTCGGTCAAAATATGCGCAGCCTCGCTGCTTTAAGGGAACATTGCTACCATGGTTCTAACACTTAACTTACATATCACCTGCATACTAAACATCCTCTACAATATCGGAAACTTCAGCTGAGACAATCTAAAGCTATGTGAATGAGTGTACGGCTCGGCTGGTTATATTGTCAATAAGACCGGCTCATCACTTGAACCAAATAATGTCAATACACTAGTCTGTTTGCGTTCTTGGTTAAAAGATGTCATATAAAGAAGACATTCCAGTGTTATTTCGATTTTCGACAAGTATTTTAATAAATGTTACTTACTTATGACACCATAAATTTCCATTTTTGGCTTTAATCCAAATTTGTATTTGTATGGCAACCGTCCGTCCTCATGTGACGATGGCGTGTACTCCTGCTCCTCTGCCCCCCCTGCCCTTTCTCCTGGCCCTTCTCTCTTCACTCAAAGCTATGAGGGATGCTTCCGCGACTTGAATGCCCTCACGCATTTTTGCCCGCCAGGAGGTGCGCTCCTCGGCAATGGTCCTCCACGTTTTATGGTAACAGGAAAAAAGGAGGCCACGATAGCCTAGGCTGTGCTTTGAAGAAGACCAGATGTTTCCCAGGCAGCAAGCCCTCTCTCTCCACACAGATGGTGATACCAGGGTAACAGCTTAGCTGATACAACAAGGTGCCATCTGAGTCGTAGGAGTTGCCAGAGATTTAGCGCGTTTGCAATAAAACTGGCTAAGGGACTCCGACTCCTGATTTTATTGTAGGGTTTACTCCCTTAGTCTATCCATTCTTATAGACTATTATTTAAAGAAGGCAGAGAAATTTAGTTTCCGCCATTGTGATAAACTTCCGGTTTTAGTAGACTAGTATATCAATTAATATAGCTCCAAAATGCCGAGTACAAGTAAGATACAGTACCAGACGGGCATAGAAAGACTTCAAATCGTTATGACCGCCCAAAACACATCTAAGTAGACACCCCTCGTGACCAAAACCGCGTCAATGAGTAACAGATATATTATTTAATCGTTAACTTTTCAACAGTCAACATTAAATTTAAAATAATCGCTAACAGCCATAATATATTTATACTAGTGTATTACCCGTAAAAAATTACGGGAGTTTTCAAAAAGGATATATTTCAGTTTTTTGTAATTGTCCCTTTTGCCTGAAAGCCGCATAGTAAATAATCAGAAAATGTAGAGACCAAGAGAGAAAAATTAAATCTCTTTTCCATATTGAACAATTTTAATGCGGACGTTTGAAAATAGTGGGGTGGGTTTTTTTGTTGCAATATATTTTTCAAGGTTATTTTTTAGCGGTGGGCTTTCTAAAATCTAGCGTTACGAACGGACATAGCAGAGTATATATTTTGATTATATATACGAATATATGTGTTATGAGAAAACCTCCAAGCTTAGGCTTCGCGTTATATAAGTTTGCATGAATAATAATGATATAATCATGATAATAGTAAATGCATAGTGAATTACACACAGCATAAAGTGATACTGCGGCAAAGAAGTTTGAAGTTCGAAGTATTAACAAATATTGCTGAGGAGTCAGCCGGACATTAACTTGCGGCATTGAATAGTGCGCACCAATTATGAGTGCACCAATAATACAGCACAGTGCGTTAAAATAAATTATGTGACTGTAATGTGATCCACATCACGCATATCTGTGATTTGAAGCCGTTTAAGCTTCATCGATGATTATGACTTGTCAGTTTATTCGCCCATTTGTCCATACATTATTACCACAACATTTTCAAAACATGTAAAAAATAAACTGTAATTTTACACATGTTAATAACTATTTATTTTGCATGAAACGTAGTAAGCAAAGTTTGTCACAGGATAACAGAAAAGATTAACTTATCAACTGTTAATCATATTTACAATTTAATATACACGTGTTAGTAATTCACATAAACGTTTTTATTGTTGTCAAGTCAGCACCTTTTCAAGATCTATTATGACTTGTCAGTTTATGCGCCCATTGGTCCATACATTATTACCTTTACATTATCAAAAACATGTAAATAAAAAATTGTAACTATTTACAAATATGAATAACAACGAACTATTTATTTTGCATGAAACCTTTGAAGTAAAGTTAAGCACTGGATAAAAGAAAATATTAAGGTATCAACTTTAATATACACGTTTTAGGAATTCTAATAAACGTTTTCATTATTGTCAAGTCAGCATCCCTTCCAGTTCTATATTAAAAGCAAAGATTTTTTATTCAAAATTAGTCTAAGACACATTGAAATATTACATGTAAATAACAATTTAAAAAAAACTATTGTGGGGAGGAGTCCGATTTTTTTTTAAACATACAAATATGCAATCTCAAAGTGTATAAAAGAAAAACAAACGCTAAACTGAAGCATAAGTTGACAAATTTCATTTGCAGTAATAAATAATGGCTTTGTAGTTCAAAACGCATCGAAACTTGACAACCGAACGACAACCAATTGTAAATTTCATAAACCGAAAAACGAATGTTATATATTAATATAGAAAATTAAATTTATAATTACGTACGTAATATTGACATGGACACATACACAAAAACGGACATTTAATACAAAAAAATAATAATAATATTAATCACATCAAATAAAACATTGCTCTTTTTACTTCGTTCCCTTCACACATTAATAAAAGCTCAAATAATGACGTCACGTCACAATATTTTATGGTGAGCAACACATTTTGTTATAATCTCGAAAGCAACTTTTTATTTTTTTAAATCGGGAATTACCTCGCATAGCGTAGGACTGACTGACAGACACTACTGACTTGCGTGAAATTGCAAATTATAGAGTTTTATATAAAGTTTTCAACTTAGTGCATAATGCTGCTGACGTAACACAAACAAAAATGAAAGGAACGATTTAGGATTTTTAAAACTACGTGTTAAATTGTTTACATAATGTATGGATCACCCCTAATTTTAACACAAATTAATCGAGTTCAATTGTTGTTTTATATTTTTAAAGAAACTCAAGGAGGATACTTCCTCCTTTTTCCTACATCCTGTGTCCTTGTTTGTTTTTGTTTTTCCTTTCATTTTATTTTACATGAATATTTTAAATTATTTTATGATATAACATGTTTTATGAATTTAAATATATGTAAGTACCTATTTTATGTTATTGTACTGATGAAGGCATTAGCCGAAACGTCTATTGTCGTTTAAGTTTAAAATAAAACTCAAATTTATTGTTTTAATTGCACAATTTGTTTGTGTATTTTGTATTTTAGGAAACAATACCGGCAACGTAGGTGAGTACATTTTTGAAGGAGATTAGTGTGTATTATTGATCAGCCCGAGTGCATTTAAAATAGGTATTATGTCAGATTAGGAGCATTAAAATTTTGGGGGGAAACTATATTACAGATAATCCTTTTACATTTGAACAAAACGAAATAAAGTTTTAAGGAGTGCTGTTGTATTCAAGAAATATAAAAAAACACAAAAAACTCTTCTTAAAATTAACTCTGATTCATTGTAGTACAGAAACGTATAATATAAAATACATATAGTTAGTATGAATTTTTAATGAATTCATTATTAAAACAATTGGAGAGATTCGATAAATGTCATAGAAAAGCATCGATAAATGTCTTATAAGAACGTCGATATATATTTCATAGAAAAAAAATTGATAAATATCATAGAAAAGCGTCCATATATGTCACTTTCCATTTTAGCTGCCAGTAAAAATGAAACACCTGGGTCACCACAGCTCATAACCCTTACCCCTGTTATTGTCAGCATCAGTGCCGTTGCTGGACTTTTCGTACTCATCGCTGCTATACTCATTTACATATATAGAGGTAAGATTTTGTTTGTATGCCTTAGTTGTGATGTAGTTTATAATGTCAGAACTAGAACATCCATTTTGTTAACAATTAAAGGAATATGGTCTAATAATTTACAATTATTTCTGCCAAATAAAAGAATTAGTGATCAGTCGTGCATTTAGACTGATAGATTTAATGAAATGTTTAAAGATATACTTAACTGAATGTTCTTGTTTAAAGTTTCAGTACCGTAATTTGTGTATTCGCTAAAACGGAAGCAGATTCTTGAAATATAAATTCTTGGAATTAGAAGATGGCGCTTACGAAGCCTTATAGTACATAAAACATTTTTTAACAATGATATCATAAAGGTTTAAGCTGTTTCACCGTGGAGGTAAAGAAGAAATAACTCTTTGATCTTCGGAAGTATCTTAAAAGGGATTTTGTAGAACAAAAATAAGTCTCAAAAACATTTTTCTTATTATAAAAAAAAATAGGATTTTAAATAAGGAAATAGAACATATGTTAGATAATTCTGAAGCGTTTTGTCAAAAGCTATGTGTCTGCTGCATTGAATCTTTAATTTCATAACATTAGGTTTAAAGGTTGATAAATACTTGTTTTTTTTGTTTGTTGTTGTTGTCTCTTCTCTACTATTCATAATTTCACTAAAATTTAAGTTACGTAAATTGTGTTATGCATGTACACTTATTCTAATAAAGCGGTTTTTAAATTTCTCCATTCTATATGAAATATTTGTTATAATGTTTTAAACATGCCAGAAAAATTTTACGTCTATCCAGATACAATTTCCATGAACATAAATAATGATAAATATAAAACTTTCCAGTATCCATAGCTAACCGAGTACAAATAATGATCAAGTATATTTACCAATATATCACAATTGTTATTTACAAAATAAAATCCCCATCTCGTGAATGTTCATTCTCTTTTGGGTCGAGCCGCTAGGCTCTTAAGACCCGGTTCATTTTATCGCAAGCGAGCCTCATCAAGCGGGCATCGCCGTAGAGGTAATCCTCTGCAGGTACCGTTACTTCACCTTCCAAATCCCCGCACAGCTCGGGGCACTCTTCGAGTACGTGGGCCACCGTCTCTTCTGGGTGGCCACACAGCCGACAGGCCAGTTCCCTTCTGGTGTTAAACTTGTACAGGTAGCTTCGTGTGGGACAATGTTCAGTTCTCATTCTAGTTATGAGCGTCTGATTGCTACGTCCAATTTTCCACCAGGAATCGCTTTTGCTCGGTCGCGGCATGTACTGGAATACTTTTCTGGCCGTGCTTCCAGATGCCCAGCCCTGGAGCCATTTTTCTCGGAAATGGTCCTTAAGCCACGATCTGACCCCCAGCTGGGTCATCGGGCGGTCGGGTTGGGGCTGAGCTGAACCTTCTCTCGCTAGCTTATCGACCCTGTCTGAATGAGGCTCGCCACTGTGCCCAGTGATGTACTGAAGGACTACTTTTCCGCCTCGTGCCAGGATTTCACCTACTGTTTCCAAAATGACACTGACCGTTTTCGTCTCCAGAGAGGATCGACCCACAGTCTCGAGCGAAAACCGTGAGTCGGTGAAAACTACGACGGTCGGGAAAACCTTTCTTCTTGCTAGACGTCGGCGCACTTCCTTCAAACCCTTGCAAATCGCCTCCAGTTCGGCGTCATGACTACTGTATGCAGATCCGCACGGCCCTGACAGTTCGATACTATCAGGTCCAGGTAGAGGGTATTGAATTAGTACACCGTATCCACTTCTGCCATCCTTGAAACGCGAGCCGTCCGTAAAGACTTTTACCACGCTGTCGCCATAAGCTTCGATTGTCTTCAGAGTCTCGTCTCGCTGGAGCTCGACGGGACTGGCTTTCGTCAACGCTGTATTTGCCAGTGTCAAACGTAGTTCAGGCAAGTCCGAGCTTTCATGTGGTCCTCGAGCAGGGACCAGTCGCATGCGTTCCCTGTGCTTGGGTATGGGGACTGAGTCTTCTAGTTCGTAGACCGTATCCATGAAGGATGGTCTTTTCAGTCGGGTCCTCTTTACCCATCGGTCTTGTAATTGGAAGCAGGGTTCGTCATGCTCCAACCTACGGTATCGCTCCACCGTGGTCATGATTGCCTTTTCTCGCCTTATCGCCAGGGGTTCTACGTTTGACATAATTTCTACAGCGGCTGTGGGTGTCGTACGCAACGCCCCGCATACAAACCGTAGAGCTTGGTTTTGTATTCGGTCCAGACCCTCTAGAGCCGTACGGCTCGCAAAGGCCTGGACCGGGAGGCTGTAATCAATGGCACCCCTCACACTACCGAGATAGAGAGCTCTCAGTAATCTTGCATCTGCACCCCAACTAGTGCTAGCCAGTTTCTTCACCAGGGACAGTTTAGCTGTGGCTTTGGCACACAATTCACGCACATGGTTATGTAGCTGGACCTTCTGGTCCAGCTTGATCCCAAGTACGTTAGCGTCCGATCCCAATTCAATCTTTTCCCACATATCTGAAGCACCACCTCATGCTTCAGGGCATTCCGTCCATTTGTGAAAATGGAGTGGACCGTTTTCTCCGTATTGACTACTAGGCGCCATCGGTTGGCGTAGTCTTCGATTCGATTCAGATCTTCCTGCAGCCTGTTCTGCAGGGTTGCAACGTCCTTTCCAGAACTCCATATAGCCAGATCGTCAGCAAACATGGCATTCTGTGACCCCAGAATACCTTGTAGGTCGTGGACGTAGGCTAGGAACAATGTACAACTAAGGGCGGACCCTTGTGGGAGTCCGTCCTCCAGGCGCTCTTCGTTGGATAATGACTCCCCTACTCGAGTCTTGATCGTTCTGTCCGTCAGGAACGATTTTATCCAACTGTACATGTTCACAGTGACACCTAACTGCTGCAACTTATAAAGTAGCCCTCCACGCCACACCTTGTCGTATGCCTGCTTCAGATCGAAGAACACCACAACGGTGTGATTCCTCGACTGGAGTTCATTTGTGATTGTCTGAATTAGTCGGAGAGCCTGGTCCATCGGTTGGCGTCCCTTTCGGAACCCACCCTGCGTCAATGGAATGCATTTGGACTTTTCGAGGAACCAGTAGAGTCGTGCGTTCACTAACCGTTCAGCTACCTTCCCCACACACGATGTGAGGGAAATTGGCCGGTAACTGGACGGGTGTTCGCCTGGTTTCCCCTCTTTGGGAATTGGGGTTATTGTGGCCTTTTTCCACAGCTTCGGCAGCGTGCCTGTTGTCCAAGTTCTATTTATGAAACCCAGCAGTTTCATTCGGCCTGTCCTGCCCAGATGTTTGAGCATTTCATTGTGAACTTTGTCTGGTCCTGGTGCTTTGCCAGCTTGGCACTTGTTGAGCGCGGTTTGCAACTCTGTCATTGTGAAGGGGGCCGCGAAAACCTCTAGTTGAGGGCCCTTGCTTTGTCTCCTTGAGCCCTCTTTTCGCATTCGGTCGATTGTTCGGCTAAAATCAGATCTGGCGCCTTTCTTGTTAACCTGGGCAAAGTGTTTGTTTAGCGCCCGTGCGCGCTTAACTTCACTAGCCCTTTGGCCCTTTGGTGTCGTCAAAGGGTTGGAATTCTTTGTCTTCCCCGCGCCAGATAATGCATCCAAGAGCCGCCAAACTTTTCTTCCGTCTACGAGGTCGAGTTTTTCGCACGTATTAACCCATTTCGCCTTCTTCGCTTTGTCGACAGCGGCCCGGACTTCAGCCGTCAGTCTGTTGTACGCCCTACGAGCTTCGGGCGTCTTCAGCCTGGCTGCCTTTTTCCGTGCTTTTGCTCTTTGCTTCACCAATTCTGCCAGACTCTTGTCCCAGTAAGGTCTGAACTTCTGTTTTCCGTTCGTCCTTGGGATCGTTCGCCTCGCAACCCCAAGGATTGTGTCAATAAACTGCCCGTAGGTGGCATCCATGTTGTCTCCTGCAACATCCAGCAGAGCGAGCTTGGTCTCGCTCTCGGCCTCGTACTTTCGCCAATCGGCCTTACGGAACTGCCAATGCCTTCTTTCAAATCGAGGTTTGCCTGCACCAAGTCCAAATTCAATCAGGATTGGCAAGTGATCGCTGCCAACTTCCTTTAATACTTCCAGTCTATGCTTCGACTCTAGGTCAGCGGAAATAAGCGTTAGATCTGGGCGTGACTCCGTGCTGTGCCCCGTGTGCAGTAGTGTCGGTTCACTGTCTGCATTCTGTAGCCTGATGAGATTCGTATTAATACAGACATCCTCGATGTAGCGGCCTGACGCGTTCCGTTCAGCATAGCCCCAGTCAGGAGACTGTGCATTAAAGTCTCCTGCTATTATCGTTCTTCCAAATATGACATCTTCCCCAACTGGAAGTGCGATTGGATTTCTGGGCGTATTATAGACGTTCGTGATTGTAAAGCCAACGTCGCCTTTGAAAACTCTCACGGTGAGAGTATCAGTATTGCTGTAACACTTAACTTCGAGCAGCTCCATCGTTAAATCATTCCGGACCGCTGTGGCAAGACCTCGACATCGCCGGTCACACTTGCAATGGTATAGCGAGTAACCAGTGATATGAAACGTCTTCCCCTTAAGGAGCGTTTCTTGGAATAGTGCTACATCCACTTTCCGTTCGTGGAGTATTTTGGTTACTTCGTGTGCCTTTTGCCTTATGCCACAGACATTCAACTGTAAAACTACCAGGGCTTGTTCAGGATGGCCCTTCGCACCCATACAAGGACGGCCAGTCACCGATTGACCGCTTGGACATGGCCTGTCGTTCGTCACCATGCCTCTAAGAGGGGGGGTAGCCAACCGACCCGACGTACCACCATCCGCCGAGAAGGGGTTTAGAAGGTCCATTCCGGGACCTGCTTTTTTCGATATATGAACCATAGAATAGAGAGGGGGTAGGCAGAAATCTTCAACCCATTGAGGACGGTCCGTGTGCGTTCCGCCCCTTGCCCTGAGGGTCTTCCTGTCTTCGGCGTTCCTAGCCGGGCACTGTTGGGTATGGGCCTGCTCCCACACCCAGCACCGGGCCTCGCGGTGAGGCCATGCCCCACCCTCCAGTTGTCCGGAGGGTTCCAGTGCGTATATTTGGCGAATTCGCCGGGGTTGTCAGTTTCAGGTCGCAGCCACTTCCGCAACCCTACTTATCTCCCGGGCCCCGTAAAGGCCAACCCCTTCCGAGAGAAAATCCCCATCTAAAATGTCCTTTTAATTTTATTTTGTTAACATGAATACTTCTAGATTCAATGTGTAAATATATGTTGTTTATTTACAAGAAGAAAACTACATATAAACATATGCAACAGGAAAATGTATCACAATGATGTACTTTACAATACAATAAAACTAATATCTTAAAGAAATGACTATGAAATTTATCAAGTTTTTGAAACCTTTAAAATAGACATAGACAGCTTTCTAACAATATATTCCATTTTTTCCACCACAATGGCTGATTATGATTCATCTTTCTAAATGCTCTTGCACTGTCTTTTACAGGTAAAATTAAACACTTTCAGCTCAAGCTTTCTAAGTGAGTTATTACTTAGTAATTATTATTTTTTTTCTGTGTGTGGTAAAAATGGTTTCATTTTTATTTTAGTTTTTGTTTTAAAAATTAAACACGTAATAATTAAATAAAGTGCAAATATAAATTAATACAAAAAATTTCATTCAAGCACAATACAACAAGTATTTCCTTAATAAATACAGGCGCTGTTACAACACAGCAGATGGCTTGTATCTTGGAGCAAGACCAGGTAATATTAAAATATATTTTTCTAAAAACGATATCAGAGTCAACGTAAAAAATTGTAAGAACCATGAACAAGATGTTAAAAATATATTACGTACGATATTTGCGGGTTATTGGTGTTAAGTAAAAAATAAAACAAACCCGTAAAAACAAAGTTTTTGACTATAAATCCCTTATATATGAGACAGAACTTAAAGTATTTACAAATATCTACAGACTGAATCTGTCTTTACTCCACTTTGCTTTTAACCCAAAAAGGGGGGGGGTGGGGGTGTGAGAGGGGAAAGGTCTTGTCACCGATCGCTGGGCCGAGCTCACCGTGGCACGCCAAATGTAAACAAAAGAACGCCGGTTTACCTGGTTTAAGCACGAGATGTTTTCACCGGTGGCTGGCTTGAAGTCAAGTGACCCATAAAATGTAAACAATAGCGACTTCTACATATAGTTTATATAGATAAACTAAAACTGCATTAATTTAATTAGGGTACGATCGATTTATCTGAAATTTTGATACAATGCATTGTTAGGTCAGACGGGCCCGTTTGTCAAATTTCAGCTCGATCGGATTACGGTAAATGGGTCATTTCTTACTTTTGTTTTTCCGCCCGCCCGCCCAAGACAGAGATGACGACAGACAGAGACAGCCGCGAAGTTAATATAAGGGATTTAAAACTAATGAAAAGCTATAATAAAAAATAATTT